>OZ034806.1:52526085-52823172 GCA_964028335.1 Altica lythri
AACAATAAAAAAAAACTATCAATTACTCGCCCAATTAAACAAATATATGCCCCACGTTGGGCGCCAAAAATTTGCCACCTATTTTAATGAATTTAAAACAAAAATCGAATTTGGAAAAATAAGGAGATTTGACTAAACGAAATACAACTCCAGCTGAGTTCGGTGGTGGTTTCTCTACTGGCAAATTGTGCCCAGCTCAGCCGTAGAGGGTAAGTGCCAAAATAAAGTGAGTGCGCCACCGATTTAGTACGGTTAAAATCGGAAACCCCTGATGTTCCAGGCACCACTTCACCCACTGGAGATAATTAAGTAAATTCAAAATTTTAAACGGTACTATTCGAATTGCACTATAACTGAAAATAACGATAAGTGAACTAAATAAAACTAAAATATCCACTAGACTCTTCTTTAATGAACAAAATAAGATCTAGAATACAGACTGTCAAGCCTCGTGCCTGACACACAATTGATATTTATATAATAAATTATATGAACAATTATAAAAAAAAGGTAAATTTATCAAAAAGGTGTGATCACACGCAACAAAAAAAAAAGACAAGGAAAAATAGCTATAACTAAAACTATGCCCGCCTTAAAACTAATGGCTTATCTGTAAATTTAATGGTTTGCCGCAGTCCTGGGCTTCACCAATACTTGGGTCAGTTCCAAAATTTAAGCCTTATCCAAAACCAAAAGGCTTGCTCCAAACACAATAATCCAAGCTCGTACCAAGTATTAGGTCAGCCACCAGAATTCCGCCTAACTCAAGGACTTATGCCCGTAACCAAAAATGTAGCCGGTAACTAAAAACCCTAAAATCGTAATTAAGCATTAACATTAGGTTAAAAAGATTTGAATGACTCCTTGAATTAATCTGATTTAATAACATTACTCTACTTTACTGACTTAAATACAATTTAGACATATTGACTGATACTTGTATAACAATGAAAGAACAAAAGTGAATTTAAATGAGTTTTACAATATTTAGAAGCGGATTTTACTGAATTTATAATTAATGATCAAAACTTATAATCAAAATGTGCTTAACAAACTTAATTTTTACTGGCTAGTCCTTACAAAATTATAACTATAACTTTAAATCAAAGTTCACATAAAATTAATTCGTAATAGTACAAAAATCAATTTCGATAGTAAAAAAAAACTAAAAGGAGTCTAGTTAAACAAAATAAAACCCTGTGGACGATACAAAAGAAATATTCATATAAAATAGGAATTTTAACCAAAAATTGATTATATGGCGTCATTAAATTATTAAAACGTAATTATATAACTTACCTATTTAAAACAAAATAGGGTTCTTTTTTCGTGAGACGATATCCCAGTTGATAGTTGGGTAAGTTTTAGGACAAAAGAAAACAATTTCCTCGCTGCTAAATGCAATGTCGTACAAGCTCCAACCACGATGGTTATCCAAAAAAAAAAGGAAAGGTTCCAAAAATACCAGACCCCGCTACTGTCTGTTTCATAAGGGACAAAAAGGAACATAAAGATCAAATAATCACATGAATACTGAAGCATGACTTACTTACCAATAGAAAATCTCAATAAAAATCCGGACAAGCCGAAATCTCCAACAAATTCACCAAAATCCAGCAAAATACCTTCTACACAGTTTTCGATGGAGACAGATGGAACTTAATTACACAAATCCAACCTACGTCGCCCCCGATGTACAGGGATGCAATCAAGTTCCCAAAAATTTTCTGATTAACACGCGTTCACTACGAGAGACAGGAGTCAAAAAGAAAGAGGGACTTCGATTATCAAACTTCACTTAGATTTGACACACTTCAGTACGAAACATGATGGCCTCTACTACGATACTGACAATAACCATGGTTAATTCAGCCAGCCACTCATGAACAAACAGAGGTTATCTGATACATTTAATCTTATTATTTTAATTAACTAACAATAAATAACCCAACATTACTTAGTTTCCCTATTTATTTTTGATACTAACAATAAAGTTAAAAATGCGACTGATCATTGGCTGCAATACACTACCGTCGGACTATTGACAAAAGAACGAAGTTGCGCTTACAAGACAGATGTAAATGAAATGTCAATAATTCAAACCATAATAACAAATAAAATCGATTTTAGCAACTACTGAATATATTTATAAATTGATAACTAACTATAAACAACTTAAATCAACCGATTTCTTACTTGAATAAACACTACAATGATAACAAATTAAGGTAAGCAATTTCGTTAGTTACTATAGTAAATTTTGACCCGTGACAAAGTGTACTTACTCTATTTTGTTTTCAGTTACAGCACATATGAGGTCATCGACATATTGGTAGAGGAATGGGAAATGGAAGTCTACCTTGTTCGTGCAGTAGTGGCGTAGGGAATTCATTACGATTTCAGCTATGGAAGGAGAAATGGCACCCCCCCATTGGGGCTCCTTTTATTTGTAGATAGTACTCTTCTTGAAAACTGAAGTAAGTATGATTGTACAGAAACGTCAGCATTTTTAAGAACATATTCTTCGGTATGTTGCAGTGCTCATCGATGAGGTGGTAGTTATCGGAGATGATGGTGGTAACTAACGCTAATGGGATATTCGTGAACAGAGAGGTCACATCGAAGCTCACTAATACGTAACATGTAGGTATTATGAACCCGTTTATTTTCTCTGCGAAGTCGAATAAATCTTTCACTCTAAAAAATGTTGTAGGAGGCGAAAGAGGCATCAATTATCTTTTCTAGATACCCAGCTAATCGTTGTGAGGGAGCATTGTTGCAAGCGATGATGGGCCGCAGAGGACTTCTTTCTTTGTGTATCTTTGGGAGTCCGTAACATTTCGGTGCGATACCTGTATAACAAGTGAGATCTTTCTTTGTTTCATCTGTGATGTAACCACATTCACGAAGCTCCTTTACCAGTTGGTTCGTGGTACGTTCTACTGTAGGGGTTAAATCCCTGGGAATTCTTTTGTAACATTCCTCGTCGTTTAGCATATTTTTGGATTTTGTAATATACTGAAACAAAGAAAGATCTCACTTGTTATACAGGTATCGTACCGAAATATTAGGTACGGACTCCCAAAGATACACAAAGAAGGAAGTCCTCTGCGGCCCATCATCGCTTGCAACATTTTTCAGCATTGGTAGTCTTTTTTTTTGCAATACTCTTAGTAAGTGGCACCAACACGTTAGTCGAGGAAGTATGTGCATTAAAATAATAAATTTAAGAGAAAAATAAGATTCTACAGGTTTCAAACAAATATAAGCAACATTTTTGGGAGACTAAGATACAACAGAATAAATTAGAAAAGTGAAGAAGACATCTAAATGCCAAATAATCACAATTTATAAAAAGAATTTTTGTAGTAGAAAGTTTTTTTTTTATTTATAGGTCAGATTACTATTATGTAAATTATTTTGTGACTTGAATTTGTATATTATGTGGGAATTTTGTAATGAATTGAAAACTTTTATCAACCCGAAATTGTGTCAAAATCTCTATGTATATGCATAAACACATGCATTGTCATCCAGTTCTTAGCTATCCTGAAAATTTCACAGCTTTCGGTTGTCGGGAAATAAGTTTAAATTCGATTACAAAATTTCACCCGGAATGACAAAAAGACAAAGAACAGGACGAAAATAAAAAACTTTCTATTTGCCAATATAAAATTTAGAATTTCTTGAAATTGTGTCAAAATCTATATGTATTTCCCTAAACACACTTGAAACATGCACTGTCATATAGTTCTTAGCTATCCTGAAAATTTCAGAGCTCTAGGTGGACGGGAAATAGATTTAAATTTGATTAAAAAATTCCACCCGGATTGACAAAGAGACAAAGTACAAGACGAGAATAAAAAAAACTTTCTAAAATTAAGCTGAACAGTTGTTAAATACTTGTCAAAAAATTATTCTACTTACATATACATTAATGTGAGAAATAGCAAAATACATGCATTCAACCCAGATTTCAGGAAAACGTCTGATTTACCGATAAGTCTGTGACTAACTTGATGTTTTCTGAATTTTAGTAGTTTGAATTAAAGCTAAAATGGTGAAAGCACTAGGTATATTGAGAGTGCGCTCCCACCAGTTTTTGTTTAATTTACAATAGAGTCAAATTTATATCAATACCATTACAATAAATAGAAATTTTATAACTAATAATAATAATAATAAAGATTGCGATGTAGCTCGGAAAGCTAAGATCAAGTCTCACAAATTATTTATACAAAATCCATCAGAAGAAACAACACAGGATGATATAAACGCTAGAAACAGATACAACACTACTATTTCCAATTCCAAAAGTCTCTTTGACGCTCGAATGAGAGAGAAAGTAATGTCAAACCCTAATGGAAGCCGGTCCTTTTGGACTCTCGCCAAACATATCAACAACAATTTCACAACTAGTTCGTTCCCTCCACTCACATCAGATGACGGCTCAATAGTTACGTCCTCCACAGCAAAGGCAGAACTCTTTGCCAAAATATTCTCTTCGAACTCAACACTTAACCCACCGGACAACATAGAGCTACCTTCTATTCCACGGGCTCCCCACACAATGAAAAATATCATATTTAGGGTTAAGCGGGTGCAGAGAGTCCTTGCTACTCTAAATACCAACAAAGCAAGCGGCCTCGATGAAATACCTGCTTTACTCTTAAAATGTTGTGCTCCTGAACTAGCTTCAGTTTTTACTGAGCTATTTCAACTATCATATGGTACTGGTATTTTTCCAGAATCCTGGAAAACTGCTCGAGTACAACCTCTAAAACCCAGCTTTCTAATTACAGACCCATAGCTCTTCTATCTGTTATTAGCAAAACTATGGAGAAATACGTCAATCACGAGATCCTGAGCTACCTTAAGACAAACAACCTTTTAAGTGACAGGCAATATGGTTTTCGCCAACAAAGGTCAACAGCCGATCTACTAGCATATGTAACTCATGTCTGGAGTGATGCCATCCACCGCTATGGGGAGACTCAAATAGTATCACTAGACATCTCAAAAGCATTTGATTAAGTGTGGCATGCAGCTCTTTTGAACAAACTGCCTTCATACGGACTCTCGCAAAACCTTTGCAGATGGATATCCAACTTTCTCTCCAACAGGCACATCCAAGTTTCTGTAGATGGACATTCTTCCAACCGCTACAAGATCAACGCTGGAGTTCCCCAAGGATCGGCTCTAGCTCCTACTCTATTCTTATTAAATATTAATGATCTACTAGAAGCCACTAATAATCCGATACATGGTTTTGCAGATGACAGCAACCTACACTGTAGCAAAGCGCACAACCGTCCCATACCTCTAGATATTCTGGAAGAGGACAGAAGATCCACAACGGCTTCTCTCAATCAAGATTTGAGAATTGTCGACGAGTGGGGAAAAAAGAATCTTGTTAATTTCAACGCTTCCAAGACAAAGACATGTTGCCTATCCAACAAGAGGCAAACATGCGACTCATCCATTACAATCAACGATCAGACACTGGTAGCGGACCACTCCATTACGCTGGTTGGTATAACGATCTCCCAGGACTTACTCTGGAACGAACACATTGCATCCATAGCAACTGCAGCAGGAAAGAAATTAGGCTTTCTCTTTAGAGCACGGAAATATTTTTCTCCATCCAACTTGGCTACTCTTTACAAAGCCCAAATACGGCCTAATCTTGAATACTGCTCGCATGTATGGGGTTCGGCGGCTCCGTCAAGGCTCGGAGTTCTGGATGCAATACAGAGGAGGGCAGTTCGACTAATAAACGACACCAGTTTCACCAAAAACCTAGCCCCATTATCCCACCGAAGAGCAGTGGCTGATCTTTCCTTGCTTTACCGATACATAAACGGATTTTGCTCAGAAGAACTTCGCTCTAAATGCCTCCACTTGCCAGACCTGCCAGAGCAACGCGACGTGCCAACACCATGCACCCTTCTACTGTTGAGTGCCCGACATCGAGAACGGATCGATTCGATCGTCCCTTCATCCCCAGGGTCTCCAGATTGTGGAACTCCTTACCTTCCCACGTCTTCCCCGCTCGTCCTAACCAGCAGGCCTTTAAATCCCAAATTAATAAATTACCTCTTCTGCCCCAATAGATGTTCTCGGTACATTTGTATTTAGGTCTATACCTACGAGGACATTCTTAATAAAAAAAGTCATTAAAATTATACATTTAATTATTATGTAGGTTATACTTCGTGTGTCCAAAATACAACTAGTGTTGTGGGTTAGGGTGAGAAGGAGAAGCCTGCCTGGATGCGTAAGAGAAAAGGAAGTCAGACAGACTGGCACAGGAACACGTTCCGTTAAAAAGCGGTTTACTTTTCCATAAGAAGTTATCACTTTAAATTTTAATTTTCATCAATAATTTAAGACAAATTCAAAATGACATTAAGGAGAAATAGAAGAAAACACATGCGTAGCGCCTTTCATCATTCTGTTACGTATAGCTTAGTGTTTAGTCTGCGTTTTTGATCACAACTTGATTTAACTCAAATAGTCTGTTTATCTCTTATTAACATCAAATATGCACATAAAAAATTGAGTTAGTGTTTTATGCGACATTAGTTGAATTAAGATATGATCAAATAAGTCAACTCCCTTTAAATCATCTGTCGCCTTATGGTTAAAGGCGCTACCGCCTGTATGTAGACATCGCTGAATCGCGTCCTGCCAAATGGTAAATTTTTTATAATGTCATTTGTTGTTTGTATAATCTCCTAAAATAACGTAAAATAAAATACTTGCAAAAAAATAATTATATAGGCACAACAAAATTCTTTATAAAGTATTATAAGGCGTTATTAAAGGATATCTTTTTGTATCAAGTAGAAACAAGAAGACACTATTTAATTGTCAGTGTAATAACCATCACACTCAATGACACTTGGCCAACGCGGAACCAATTTTTGTACGCCGGTATTGAAGAACCCCCTAGTATAGAGTAAAAAAATTAGCAGACTGCATTTATTACACCATCTTGGGTTGTAAACTGTTTATGCCTTATGCAGTTGTCGGTATGAGACTTGAGGTTATTCTGCAAGAATATCACTTTCTTCCAATTGATTGTTTCTGGATGAGTGCAGATTGTGCTCATTAAAGCTGCTCACAATACAAGTTAGCAGTAATGATTAAATCCCCTTTTCAAACAACTCATAATGGACAAGTTCAGTTGCTGTTTTTCAAACACAGAACAAATCATTTTTGGTTGCAAGGAAGCCTTGGACGAGTGTGTTAACGAATCAGTAGGTGACAACCAATGATACGAATGCTTAGAATTTAAATAGGTACTGGATCCATTTTTCGTCGTAAATTATTAACCGATTAAAAAATTATTATTATCGTGCTGTGAAAAATTTGCAACAAATGGTGAGACGACTTAATATGTGATCATTTGTCAATTCATGTCTTTCCTAGCTGATGAAGGTGCAAACGAATAGTTTCAAAACTGAACATTTCTGCAAGGTCTTGTCATGTTGTCCTAAAATTTGCGCCCACAAAGTGTCGTTAATTCTTATTGTTCATGATTTTTGGTCTCCCTGAGTGCGGTTCATGGGTCGAACAGGGATTTCCCGAAAAAAAAATCCGAAAGCGGTAAATCTTTTGTACAACAAACAACTTCGAGTTTCATTCGTCGCTATTTTTAATATTATAAAAACAACGAATGTAACGATTTTCAGCAATTTTTTATCTGTGTAAGATTCATACGAAATGACAGCAGATAAAAAACAGTCGATATCGATCAATAACATAAACAATATCCATGTCAATGTGTCATATGCAGAAACCACACAAAATTATTTGGTAACCCGATATATTTAAAAGTGTCCTTATGAAAATTTAAAACGTAAAATATTTTAAGTTAGCAATAAATCAATCGAGTCTGGGAAGTAAGAATTTACAAATATAGATTTACACATTTCAACACAACACATAATTTTTATTTAATTAATTGTCTAAAAAAAAACGTAAATTAATCGTAGATTTTCAATTCGTATTTCCGACTTAACAAAGCAAACACGAACTACAATTACCTACCCGTTTTAATAAACAAGGGGATGTTATTGATTATAGTGTAAAGAAAAAACAGAGATGTCTGTAACTTAAGAACGATTCATAAACACCTGCCAAGCTTTTAATCACAACTTTATTGCTTTTTGATTAAGACCATTTCAATGTCAACATATTTATGCAGAAATTGAAAAACTTACACATACGTAAATATAGTAGATGGCAAAGCTTGTCATTGACAACAAATATTGATACTAGAACAGTTAAAAGTCGACAGAAGTTTATAGATAATACAATTATACAGCTAAATAGTGCAAAAATAGATAATAAACATTACTGATAAGCAATAGCATTTTACATTTGCCATTAAACGATAATTTTAACTTTAAACCATTTTTTTTTTTGTATTAATGTTTAAAATTAGTTATTAGTAGGAGTCTACAAAAAATTAAAAACGGAATATTTTAGGTTTTAAAATAGTTTCTAATAATTAAGGTCGCCACACAAAATTAATTTACTTTTCAAAGAAAGAGATTCTAGCAAGCTTAGTAGTTTTTGTATAAATGTCTGCACATCAGCGTCAGGTATTCTATATATACAAATGATATAAAGATCATTTAGATTATGGGTGGTCTGACAGGCCACACCATATACATAAACTCGGACAGTAAAACAGCGCTAATGGCACTTGACAGTTTTGACTTTACCTCTAAGGCAGTATGGGACTGTCATCAGGCCATGAAAACCCTGGGAGAGAACAACAAGGTTATCCTTAGTTGGGTTCCGGGGCACAAAGGTATTGCTGGCAATGAGGGAGCTGACTTGTGGGCAAACAAAGGAGCTGAAAGCCCGCTCATTGGTCCAGAGCCGACGTGTGGTATTGCTTACAACACAGCACGAAGAGCTGTTTGCCAGTGGATGGGCATAGGACATCAAAAGAGCTGGGAAAGAACAGAAGGCAACATACAGTCAAAGAGAATGCTGCAGACACCTACTGGTGCTATAGCGGCAGATGCCCTTGGGCTGAGGAGGAAGACCCTGCAAGGTCTGCGTGTGAGATCCCTTGGCCTACCGACCGGAGATCAAAGGGAAGAACGGGTAACCATAGTCAAAAGGATCTCATGGGGAAGAACGGGTAACCATAGTCAAAAGGATCTCATGGGAAGAACGGGTAACCATAGTCAAAAGGATCTCATGGTTCATTAAGAACCTGGGATTTGACGGAGAATAAGGACCTGTGAATGAGGGTGCACAATAAGCTGTACTAGCTGCGATGCATTCCCATGGGCTACCTCTAAGCCTGGCCCTATGTTAAAAAAAATGTAGATTATGGTAAACAATGGAAAATTCAAAAACTTGTTCTGCTAAAAAATTATCAAATTTAGAAATTTAGTAACCTCTATAAAGTCTCTGGTGGAAGACACTATCAAAGTGCCTCCATGAGATAAATTCCTTTTATTATATCTAGCTATAGTTGTGTAATTGTTAACAAAGATAGGTTCGTCAATGTCTAACCAATGTTCGGTAATCGCAACAATTTATGAAAATAAAAGAAATAAATCATTAGTTTTGTGTCTTAAAGACTGAATATTAATTAGAAATACACTTAGCTTGCTATCGTCCGATTTTTTAGTGGGTGCTAAAACTTCTGATCGCGTCATGTATACTTAACTTAACTTACCACTAATTTTTATAAAAACTCCTTTTCTTATTATCGCTATTACAGATTTCAATCAAAGTATGTCTTATAATTAATAATTAATTTGTAAACTTTAAAAACGTGATTTTATTAAATTTTGTTAATTTGTTGTATTTGCTCACATTAGTTATAAATGATTTGACAGTCTGTTGATATTTTTAATAATTGGTAGTCTCTTATTGTTTTGCATGAACGTAAATAATTTCTAATAATGTAATATATAACTTATAAATTTTAGATATCATTGAGGATATCACATAAATCATGAATATTAGGAACCAATACTAGGTATATTTATTTATCACTAGCTGACCCGGCGGACTTCGTACCGCAAATCATTTACGTCATTCTTCCATTTTTCGTTTTTTTAATTTATTTTAATTTTATCGTTTTCATTATATTTTCTCGTTAGTTATCAGGTTTATAATTTTTTTTTGTTATATTTTGTAGTTTATCGATAAAATATCACACAACTTAATTTAGTAAGAATTTCTCGTTTAAATATAAGTGATATTAACTGCGCTACCTTTCGGTGGCGTCGCAATACTTAAATAAGGATTGCTCTTTTAAATATATGTGATATCTGGTGGCGATTGGCATCAATGTGCATAGCATATAAACCTTCTCCGTGGAAAAATACATATACATACCAATTTTTATGACAATCGGTTGGACAGGGCAGAAGTTGCTACTCTGCAGCGCCACCTGGTGGCGAGTGGCATCAATGAGCATATCCTATAAACCTTCTCCGTGGAAAAATACATATATATCAATTTTCATAATAATCGGTCCAGTAGTTTTTAAGTTCATCGATTTCATACATAAAAACACATCATTTTTTATATATATAGGAGATTTCCAAAAAAGGATATAAAACATATTTAATTTTAAAAACTTTTACACATGTCAATTATTTTTAGTTTAAATGTTCACCATATCCAAAGATTTAGCTAAACAGTCTAGAACTACTAAGTTCACCATTATAATAAAAAGCCTATTATTAATAAAAAATTTAAAGATCAACTTTAGATACCATTCCTACATCAAGATTTAGTTAAAGATAGGAGATATTATTGTTATTAGAGACTAAGTTTAATTTTGCGCTAATAATATACCGTAAACTAAAGTTTGGGTACTATTTCTGCAGTTGGTATTTGGTGTTCTATTGCTTAATATCAGGCAAAACTGGAAAACAAACTCATAGGCATCCTAAAGAGAACGCCCCAAGAATCTTTCTCTCTAACGCTACTTTCTCTGTGTTAAGCCTACTTATATACTAACATGGGCATCCAAAACATACATTTTATAAAAATTAGAGTCTGAAAAATTGTATTGTAATTTAAAATTACTATTTTACTTGTTAGGTCTTTTGTTGTGCAAACAAATCTTTCTCACGTACAATTTGATTTGATTGCGGGACTCGATAAAACTTAAGTTTGCTGAAATTCGCTCAAAGCTTGTAGATAAAGTAAAAACTGTATAAACAATACATATATTAAAAACGGCATTGTAGATCTGTTGCAGAAAAGAAAAACCATTAGCATTGTTTATATCACCAAATGAAAGTAAAGCTTGATTAACAAAAAGTTATAATGTTAATTCACAGACTATGGCGATGATGGCGCATCAAGAAATAAGTTTTAATTTAATTATAAATTTTTATTTTTTATTCTCAAACTGCTCTTTCTTACAATGTTGGATAAGAATTAAATAAAGCTTCAGTTAAAAAATTCCTTCTATACCTAACGATCAAAATTAAAACTATTAGCTACATCGTCAAAATTCTTAACGAAACAGATTGTATACATGTATTACTAGCAGCCTACCCCGGCTTTGCACGAGGATTAAAGAAAAATAACAAAAGCGATTAAATTTATTGGGTCAACGCTTCCCTGTAAACAATATTACATGTTGTTTTATTTTCTGGCAGCAAAATAAATTGATTTTCAGGTGCTTCGACCCGCCTTAGGCGGTTGGCCATGAGGAAAACCGATCCCTAGTATTTGAAAGGTTTTACCTTGAGACTTATTATTAGTAAAAGCGAAAGATGTTTTGATAGGAAATTGAAGCGGTTTAAATGGATTTGGTAAATCAGTAGGGGTCATCGGTATCCTCAGTGTATGAGCTAGTTGACCAGCTGGTGGTTTAGTTATATTGGTTGCTACAATATAATTGTCCTTTAATTCCTTTATAAGTAGCCTCGTCCCATTGCACATGCTAAATTTGTGATATCTGTCGTGATTATGAAATAAGTTATTTCGATAAGGAATAATACCAAAATAAAAACTTTTAAAAAATTAAAAATAAGTTATTGTGACGTAACTATAACAGTTAGACATATGCTGTCAAGGCGTTTTTTGTAGATATTTATATATTCTTCAAAATCGTAGTACCTACATTATTTAATTCTCTAATCAATAGTATTCTCAGCGCACGCGATGTAAGGATTTTAAGGTCATTTTTGGTTACATTAATGGCATTTTAGTAAGGATCCCTATTTTTTAAATGAAACATAGCCTACGTCACTCGGGAATAGTGTAGCTTGCCAACGGTGAAAGAATTTTTGAAATCGGTCCAGTAGTTTCGGAGCATACTCATTTCAAACAAACAAACAAAAAATCAAACCTTTCCCCTTTATAATATTAGTATAGATATAGATGTATATACCGTACCATGTGTTTTCTGTTTTATTGTATACATTTCTTATAAGATTACGAATATATTATCTTTTCTATTGGTGGTATCTTTTAAGACACCGACCTGTCCAAATCTAATTTATATTCTGGTCGATTTCTTAAGGCATAGAATGATATAAAAAAAGTAATCCCGGTTTATAACCAGCAAAGCCAAATGTGTAAAACGCAGATTTTATTCCTTTGAGATGAAAAAAAATCAGAGTGGTGATTCGGATTTTTCTTTTTGATAGAATTGTTAAAGTTCCTATTTTACTATCCCTTTGAAGTCAGAGCAAATGATAAAATTCAATTATATCTATCAACATCTTTCCACGTTATTTTGTTCAAATAATTTACTTTTCGTGACACACAGAAGATTTGCAGGTGTAAAATAGAATGAAATCAACCAACGGAAACAATGTATTCACAAGAAAATGGTAACGTCTGTTTTTAAAGGGATCTATGCGGCGATGAGTAACATATTATGTAAAGTTTAAAAAGAAGCTCTTCAAAACAAAACAAAACTTTCCACTCGCTTTAGAAAACATCTCGTATTTTATATCGCCTAACTTGTTTGCGTTTCCGAACATTCTAAATCAGTTTTTCCTCCTCACCGTTTAGAAACTTTGACGTGTTTTAAATTTATCAGATTACATTTTCAATTAAACTAGTTAAAAATAATTTGTGGACTTATAACTTCCTGAAAGTTTACAATATTTTTATACTCCTTGAAAACATAAACTTTTTACTAAAATATACCTACTTAATTTATAAATTGAAAGAATTCAAAGTTTACCTCCTTAAAATACTTGCATACAAATTTAAATAAAAATTCTACACAAAAAATGTAATTAGGAGGTTAATTTCAGAAGTACTAAACTTAGAAAGGACAAAGATTAAAAAAATATTTAATTTTTTTTAGTATTCTTCTTCTAGTTTAATTAACTTTTCCCAAAGATGTTTAATTATGTCGATATTATGTTTATAGTGAAGAAGTGAGAAGTTATTAACCGGAGTTTTCCCTATTTCATTTTAGCCAATTTTCTAACACCAAGCCTTTACTCTCTGTTAGAAAATAGTTATTGGTGTTATGAAGAAGCTAATTGGCAAACAGCGTGAGAAGCATTTCAAACTAACTCTTTACTGGTCAAAAGCGTAACATGCGCAAAAAAGTCATGCGCAGTCGTCTTCGCGAGATGCCGGAAATTCCTAATCGTATTAGTTCTTCTAGTTTAATTAACTTTTCCCAAAGATGTTTAATTATGTCGATATTATGTTTATAGTGAAGAAGTGAGAAGTTATTAACCGGAGTTTTCCCTATTTCATTTTAGCCAATTTTTTAACACCAAGCCTTTACTCTCTGTTAGAAAATAGTTATTGGTGTTATGAAAAAGCTAAATTGGCAAACAGCGTGAGAAAGCAATTCAAACTAACTCTTTACTGGTCAAAAGCGTAACATGCGCAAAAAAGTCATGCGCAGTCGTCTTCGCGAAATGCCGGAAATTCCTAATCGTATTAGTTCTTCTAGTTTAATTAACTTTTCCCAAAGATATTTAATTATGTCGATATCATGTTCATAGTGAAGAAGTGAAAAGCTATTAACCGGAGTTTCCCCTACTTCATTTTAGCCAATTTTTTAGCACCAAGCCTTTACTACCTGTTAAAAAACAGTTAATGGTATTCTGAAGAAGCTAAATTTGGCAAACAGCGTAAGAAAGCAATTCAAACTACCTCTTTACTGGTCAAAAGCGTAACATGCGCAAGAAAATCATGCGCAGTCATCTTCGCGAGATGCCGAAAATTCCTAATCGTATTAGTTCTTCTAGTTTAATTAACTTTTCCCAAGGATGTTTAATTATGTCGATATCATGTTCATAGTGAAGAAGTGAGAAGCTATTAACCAGAGTTTCCCCTACTTTATTTTAGCTAATTTTTTAGCACCAAGCCTTTACTACCTGTTAGAAAATAGTTATTGGTAGTCTGAAGATGCTAAATTTGGCAAACAGCGTGAGAAAGCAATTTAAACTAACTCTTTACTGGTCAAAAGCGTAACATGCGCAAGAAAATCATGCGCAGTCGTCTTCGCGAGATGTCGGAAATTCCTAATCGTATTAGTTCTTCCAGTTTAATTAACTTTTTCCAAAGATGTTTAATTATGTCGATATCATGTTCATAGTGAAGAAGTGAGAAGTTATTAACCGGAGTTTCCGCTACTTCATTTTAGCCAATATTTAGCACCAAGCCTTTACTACCTGTTAGAAAATAGTTAATGGTATTCTGAAGAAGCTAAATTTGGCAAACAGCGTGAGAAAGCAATTCAAACTAACTCTTTACTGGTGAAAAGCGTAACATGCGCAAGAAAATCATGCGCAGTCGTCTTCGCGAGATGCCGGAAATTCCTAATCGTATTAGTTTTTCTAGTTTAATTAACTTTTCTCAAAGATGTTTAATTATGTCGATATCATGTTCATAGTGAAGAAGTGAGAAGCTATTAACCGGAGTTTCCCCTTCTTCATTTTAGCCAATTTTTTAGAACCAAGCCTTTACTACCTGTTGGAAAATAGTTAATGGTATTCTGAAGAAGCTAAATTTGGCAAACAGCGTAAGAAAGCAATTCAAACTAACTCTTTACTGGTCAAAAGCGTAACATGCGCAAGAAAATCATGCGCAGTCATCTTCGCGCGATGCCGGAAATTCCTAATCGTATTAGTTCTTCTAGTTTAATTAACTTTTCCCAAAGATGTTTAATTATGTCGATATTATGTTTATAGTGAAGAAGTGAGAAGTTATTAACCGGAGTTTTCCCTATTTCATTTTAGCCAATTTTTTAACACCAAGCCTTTACTCTCTGTTGGAAAATAGTTATTGGTGTTATGAAGAAGCTAAATTGGCAAACAGCGTGAGAAAGCAATTCAAACTAACTCTTTACTGGTAAAAAGCGTAACATGCGCTTAAAAGTCATGCGAAGTCGTCTTCGCGAGATGCCGAAAATTCCTAATCGTATTAGTTCTTCTAGTTTAATTAACTTTTCCCAAGGATGTTTAATTATGTCGATATCATGTTCATAGTGAAGAAGTGAGAAGCTATTAACCAGAGTTTCCCCTACTTTATTTTAGCTAATTTTTTAGCACCAAGCCTTTACTACCTGTTAGAAAATAGTTATTGGTAGTCTGAAGATGCTAAATTTGGCAAACAGCGTGAGAAAGCAATTTAAACTAACTCTTTACTGGTCAAAAGCGTAACATGCGCAAGAAAATCATGCGCAGTCGTCTTCGCGAGATGTCGGAAATTCCTAATCGTATTAGTTCTTCTAGTTTAATTAACTTTTTCCAAAGATGTTTAATTATGTCGATATCATGTTCATAGTGAAGAAGTGAGAAGTTATTAACCGGAGTTTCCGCTACTTCATTTTAGCCAATATTTAGCACCAAGCCTTTACTACCTGTTAGAAAATAGTTAATGGTATTCTGAAGAAGCTAAATTTGGCAAACAGCGTGAGAAAGCAATTCAAACTAACTCTTTACTGGTGAAAAGCGTAACATGCGCAAGAAAATCATGCGCAGTCGTCTTCGCGAGATGCCGGAAATTCCTAATCGTATTAGTTCTTCTAGTTTAATTAACTTTTCTCAAAGATGTTTAATTATGTCGATATCATGTTCATAGTGAAGAAGTGAGAAGCTATTAACCGGAGTTTCCCCTTCTTCATTTTAGCCAATTTTTTAGAACCAAGCCTTTACTACCTGTTGGAAAATAGTTAATGGTATTCTGAAGAAGCTAAATTTGGCAAACAGCGTAAGAAAGCAATTCAAACTAACTCTTTACTGGTCAAAAGCGTAACATGCGCAAGAAAATCATGCGCAGTCATCTTCGCGCGATGCCGGAAATTCCTAATCGTATTAGTTCTTCTAGTTTAATTAACTTTTCCCAAAGATGTTTAATTATGTCGATATTATGTTTATAGTGAAGAAGTGAGAAGTTATTAACCGGAGTTTTCCCTATTTCATTTTAGCCAATTTTTTAACACCAAGCCTTTACTCTCTGTTGGAAAATAGTTATTGGTGTTATGAAGAAGCTAAATTGGCAAACAGCGTGAGAAAGCAATTCAAACTAACTCTTTACTGGTAAAAAGCGTAACATGCGCTAAAAAGTCATGCGAAGTCGTCTTCGCGAGATGCCGGAAATTCCTAATCGTATTAGTTCTTCTAGTTTAATTAACTTTTCCCAAAGATGTTTAATTATGTCGATATCATGTTCATAGTGAAGAAGTAAAAAGCTATTAACCGGAGTTTCCCCTACTTCATTTTAGCCAATTTTTTAGCACCAAGTCTTTACTACCTGTTGGAAAACAGTTAATGGTATTCTGAAGAAGCTAAATTTGGCAAACAGCGTAAGAAAGCAATTCAAACTACCTCTTTACTGGTCAAAAGCGTAACATGCGCAAGAAAATCATGTGCAGTCATCTTCGCGAGATGCCGAAAATTCCTAATCGTATTAGTTCTTCTAGTTTAATTAACTTTTCCCAAGGATGTTTAATTATGTCGATATCATGTTCATAGTGAAGAAGTGAGAAGCTATTACCCAGAGTTTCCCCTACTTTATTTTAGCTAATTTTTTAGCACCAAGCCTTTACTACCTGTTAGAAAATAGTTATTGGTAGTCTGAAGATGCTAAATTTGGCAAACAGCGTGAGAAATCAATTTAAACTAACTCTTTACTGGTCAAAAGCGTAACATGCGCAAGAAAATCATGCGCAGTCGTCTTCGCGAGATGTCGGAAATTCCTAATCGTATTAGTTCTTCTAGTTTAATTAACTTTTCCCAAAGATGTTTAATTATGTCGATATCATGTTCATAGTGAAGAAGTGAGAAGCTATTAACCGGAGTTTCCCCTACTTCATTTTAGCCAATTTTTTAACACCAAGCCTTTACTATCTGTTAGAAAATTGTTATTGGTATTATGAAGAAGCTAAATTTGGCAAACAGCGTGAGAAAGCAATTCAAACTAACTCTTTACTGGTCAAAAGCGTAACATGCGCAAGAAAATCATGCGCAGTCGTCTTCGCGAGATGCCGGAAATTCCTAATCGTATTAGTTCTTCTAGTTTAATTAACTTTTCCCAAAGATGTTTAATTATATCGATATTATGTTTATAGTGAAGAAGTGAGAAGTTATTAACTGGAGTTTTCCCTATTTCATTTTAGCCAATTTTTTAACACCAAGCCTTTACTTTCTGTTAGAAAATAGTTATTGGTGTTATGAAGAAGCTAAATTGGCAAACAGCGTGAGAAAGCAATTCAAACTAACTCTTTACTGGTCAAAAGCGTAACATGCGCAAAAAAGTCATGCGCAGTCGTCTTCGCGAGATGCCGGAAATTCCTAATCGTATTAGTTCTTCTAGTTTAATTAACTTTTCCCAAAGATGTTTAATTATGTCGATATCATGTTCATAGTGAAGAAGTGAAAAGCTATTAACCGGAGTTTCCCCTACTTCATTTTAGCCAATTTTTTAGCACCAAGCCTTTACTACCTGTTAGAAAACAGTTAATGGTATTCTGAAGAAGCTAAATTTGGCAAACAGCGTAAGAAAGCAATTCAAACTACCTCTTTACTGGTCAAAAGCGTAACATGCGCAAGAAAATCATGCGCAGTCGTCTTCGCGAGATGCCGACAATTCCTAATCGTATTAGTTCTTCTAGTTTAATTAACTTTTCCCAAGGATGTTTAATTATGTTGATATCATGTTCATAGTGAAGAAGTGAGAAGCTATTAACCAGAGTTTCCCCTACTTCATTTTAGCCAATTTTTTAGCACCAAGCCTTTACTACCTGTTAGAAAATAGTTATTGGTAGTCTGAAGATGCTAAATTTGACAAACAGCGTGAGAAATCAATTTAAACTAACTCTTTACTGGTCAAAAGCGTAACATGCGCAAGAAAATCATGCGCAGTCGTCTTCGCGAGATGTCGGAAATTCCTAATCGTATTAGTTCTTCTAGTTTAATTAACTTTTCCCAAAGATGTTTAATTATGTCGATATCATGTTCATAGTGAAGAAGTGAGAAGTTATTAACCGGAGTTTCCGCTACTTCATTTTAGCCAATTTTTAGCACCAAGCCTTTTCTACCTGTTAGAAAATAGTTATTGGTATTCTGAAGAAGCTAAATTTGGCAAACAGCTTGAGAAAGCAATTTAAACTAACTCTTTACTGGTCAAAAGCGTAACATGCGCAGTCGTCTTCGCGAGATGCCGGAAATTCCTAATCGTATTAGTTGTTTGCATGTCGTACCCCAGCAGTTTAGACTAACAATTTATGATTCAATTGAGGATAATAATGAAGCATTAAACAGATGCATTATATTTTTTTACAAGATTGCAAAAAGAGCAAACACACACTGAGATAAGGCTCAGCCAACTACAGTTTTATGAATTGTTCAATAATCCGATGAGTGTCAGACTGTTATATGTTAGGCAAAAAGTCTTTTGGGCAAACTATGAAGTAAACAACATGATTAATTAAAACGGATTTAGAAAACTGTATCCAAATTATTTTGGCTAGCACAATAACGAAAGTGTGAGCCAGTGTATTGTCATAACGAAACAAACACTGTCTTTTCTGTCAAATAGAGACGTTTTGGTCTTAATATTATTACTTCACCGCAGCAATAAGTTTTCATAATACCTACTTGTCGTTGAGATAACCTTTTAAAAAATTAATAATAAAAATTATCATTATTGCCAATATTTTTCGTAAAAAGACACATAATAACAGATATCTTAATTTAAATTCCAATTATTCCTATTAAAAAAGGAATTATAAAGTCTATAATAGAGCTAAAAAAGTATGTTTCAATATTGTTTCTTTTAATTTTTTTATATTTACTTAGCTTTTAGATTTTAAAGACGACAAATTTTACATATCCATCAAGACTAATAAAATAAGCAATGGCCATTTTCAGACTTATTGATTAAGTTTTTATTTTAGTGTGCAAAAAAATCTTTAAATAATAGAAGAAAATAAATTATGGTTTCATTTTTTTTTTTAATCTATAATCTTTTAAACTTGCTTGAAACACGCAAAACAAAATCCATTGTTTATTAATTGTTGGAATTCATATAGCATTATTCGCCTATTCACAGTAACATAGAACTGATAATCACGTAAAAGCGAACAAATTATCAGTAGATTTGGTACTTTGAAAGTTCAATCCCATCACGAATCACTAAAGTGTTTACATAAACATCCGAATAGGCGACATGTTTATATTATTTCGCGGCCGATAACAGTGATTTGTGAGTTTGCACCGAGATCCGCCACAGTAATTGATGCAATTCGTGCCCTCTCGCCATTAATCAGTGACTAATAAAATGTTTTCATTAGCCACCCTGACCGTAAAATGCTTCACAGTGCGATAATAATGCCACCGCTTGACCAAGTGCATTACCAGCTGACCCATTTATTAACTAATATCTGGATCAGGGGTGATAAAAACATGTATTCAAAAAACTCATTTAACGACGTTTACAACTTAGGTACACATAAAATGTTCGACTGAATTTTGGATATGACAACTAAAACTTTTTATAGGTTTTTTTACGTACTTTTGCTAAGATATAAGGATTTAAAAGTTTCACATAATCTCTTATAGTGAATTTAAGAAAGTTATATCTTTTTACAAAAATGAAGGCACGATTGATAATTTTTAAAAATTAAATCATTTAAATTTTTATAAAGATTACCAGTTTTTAAAATAATCGTTGTTTATAAGGTGACGTCCTGGCATACTGTAGCCAGAAAACAATTTCGGTAGGTTTTGTTTGGCTGAGCAGTAGAAAAACTTTTTGAAGTAAAACTTCTTTAGGCGCGACTAGGGGTAACTCAGTAATTCTAACGGACGTGACGTCATTCTAATGTAACGGAAACAAAACCTGATACAAAATACCTAACACGATTCTGCCTACTATATTAAATAAAAGTTAAATCTGTAATTGTATGAATTGACAGCTTGTCAACCAAAATACATTGGTGGTGAATAGTTTAAATTTGTGTATAAAGTGTTTGTTTTAAATATGAATAAACAAAGTGGATTTATTAATGAAGAAAGTGATGAAAAAATATTGAATGAAAATGAGTGAGTACTCTATATACATACATTTTATTTTTGGTGTGTAATTACACTATTTTTTTATACCTAATTTATTTATACCTAGCTATTTTCGTTTTATAGACTTAAAGAGCTAAAAAGAAAAAGAAATTGTGAACGTCAAAGGGTATGTTATCAGCGCCAGAAAGATTTGAAGAAAAATGAAAAAAAATGAAAATGAGTGAGTACTCTATATACAGTGAAATTAATGAATTATAGATAAATTACAAAACAAAATGGTTGTCACTTAAATAAAATGGCGGATTGTCAAGAACATTTTACTATTTCATCGATAAATAAGTAAGTAGTGTTAATTTTTATTATTGTTAAACTAGTTTTCTTTCATCATTTTTGTAAAATATATCAAATCTCTTTTGTTAAATAATATTATAAGATAAATTTTTTTGTAAAGTATATAGACAATAAATATAATTGGATTGTAATTTAATATTTATTTTGCGATACGTAGATACGTTAATTAAGTTTTACTTCAATCGCGCGTAAAGGTTACACGCACACACTTTTTTTTTAAGAAGAAATATAATGGTAATATAATTTTATTAATAAGATCATGTTTCTCTTTTTTATAACTATTTAAATCATTTAGAAGGTGGTTCATTTTGTTTTCATATTGGGATTTATACATTTCAGTATTTCATTGTAAATTTCATAGTGAATTTCAAATTACCTACGTATCACTTGTTACATTGAACTGATTATTCCAAGTTTACTTTTTTATTTCTTTGGAAACTTCCCAAACTTTGAAATTCTAACTGCATGCATTATATATAAGACTACCGAATTCCTAACTTTGCTCCGATTTAACCTAGCTCCCTATTGCTATAACAATTTCCGGTTATGTGAACGAGTGGAATTTCAAATATTCCTTATACTCCACGTTTACCTGCAATTTACTTTCTAATGGCGGAGTTAACATACGTCAGTTCTTTTCAAAGGTATAATATATATTTTTTTTATTGTATGTATTTCAGAGATTTTAAGTAGTTGTATTGAACCGTTTATAATGATTATTCAAATACCTGAAAACAACATAGTAAGTAATACCTTTCTTTATGAACAAACAGACTATTATTATTTAAATATCTATCTACCCTTCTGTTGTGTATTTTTTTTAATTTCTATAGACAAAATTAATATTTATATTAATTTACAACTTAAAATATATTACCAGAATGTGATAATACGAGGTCTGTCGCAAAGTAAACAGGACAAAGAAACAAAAGATAACAATATTTTTTTTAGGCAAACGGAATTTATTTTATTTAATATTATTACAGCGATTCGCACGGTCCACAGGTTTTTCGATTAAGGATGCATCACTTTTTAGATAATGAACAGTGCCCTACAGAAAACCTCTGTTTGATAAGTTTATAAATCTTTTCAAAGATATTTACACCTCAGGCAAGACTTTGTATAGATGAGGTTGTCCCTTCCAAGGCAAATTGTTGTATGGTATTAAACTATTTAAATTATGTTGCAACAACGAATATACATAAAATCTAAGTTTGTATGTGAAACAGGAGCAAACGCCACCCATATCTTTAGCAGTTTCTACAAAGATCGTTCTTAATTTGGAAAAAAAACTTTTAGGAAAAGTAACAGTTTGTATTACTGACAACTGATATATAAGTCTTCAATTGGCTTATGTGTTATTAGATAATCAAACTCACTGCAAAACGATTGAAAGGTAACGCAAAAGAAGTGACAACAAAAAGTTGAAAAGGGGCGAGATGGTTGCCCAAGTAAATGAAAGAGGAATTTGCGTCCTTGAACTGCGCGACAAAGATGATGTACTTTTACTCTAAAAGACAGTAAACCGATATATTTTATATGTATTATCACCTAACATTTGGGTGTATGACTTTTCAATAAATTGCATTATTTTGATTAGAATTTATTATTTAGAAAAACCTTATAGGTACCTACATTGTATACTGCAGGGCCACACCGGACGAACTCCTCTGCAAAATCTCCGCTTGACCTGGAGAATTCAGTAAATATTGAGACACCAGTGTCCTCCTTGGCCCAGTGACATAGTTAAAAAAGCGGTCATCGGTGTTCGCCTTGGCGCTTAAACTTTTAAGAACCCATATTTTTCATGAGTTATGTCGAAAGGCTCTCCAAAAAGCCATTTTTTGCAGCTATATGATTTTCTTTTAGTACGCGTGTTAATTTTTTAGAGTTGTACCGTTTTGCACCTAAGAAGAAATCTCTCTATAGTCATGTTCTACATCTACTACAGGTACCGAATTCCAGTTTCGTGTTGATTCTAAGCTTTTAATAAAAATTTATCAAAATGTTCTCTTAGAAATGTAATAAAATTCAAGTTTATTTGGACTGTAAATTCTTAAATTTAAATAAAATATCTATAAATAAATATATTCCGATATTTTTTTGTCACCGTGAAATTAATATTTATATTTGATCACCACATCGAAATAAGACTAGACTGGTGTGAATAAAAATGAACTCGCACTATATATTAAAACCATAAATTCGGTTACCCCACTCACAATTCCAAATTCGTATCAGCAACCTATAGGCAATATATCCGTCAAAAAGCCGCCGAAAAGAGGACGTGAGAGAAGAAGACGATTAGTTATGAGTGCTTATCTTTCCCCGGAATGTATGTGGTACGGGACGCTGCCTAACCGGAAGTCATAATATTTCGGATGAAAGCTCACATAAAACAGAGGGTAGTGCGGTGCTCTGTCCTTTAATATCAGTGATATTGCAAAAAAAATAACTAAGGCGCAGGGGAATATTGCAATTATTATTAAATTTTGTTTCATGCAGTATTCTCATATTTTATACTCCGGTTTTTATATTAATTTTGCTAATTTTATTCACTTGTAATCAATTCTTGTAAATAAATTTTATCTTACTTCAGCGTTTTCGTTCGAACCTGAAATCCTTGACAGATTATCGAAAAGATAAATTAATATTACGCAGGTTCGACTACCTAGCACTGCTAGACCAGTTAATTAATCGAACGTGTTTTGACATATTTAACCTAAATTAACAAGAAAATAAAAATGTTTTGAGTCCGTAAATTCTTGTTTTATATTATCTTGGTTTGAAATTTTTACAGAAACATAAACTACTATATAAAATAAATAATATTTATATCGTTGTCAAACAGCTTGCTTTAAACAAATAGCAATGAAAAAGTTAAGCCTATTTAATGTAGGTACCTATGCAATTTCTAAACCATCTTTTTCTTATTCTGTCTCTTAACCTTATCCCAATCTTAGTTGCAGCCAGTGTCACTCGATTTTACATGTTTCTATTTAATGCATTTTCTCTTTGATATATTTAATATCTTTCAGGTCTTCATTTATTTTATCAATTCACCTTAACCTTGGTTTTTTCTCTTTCTTTTCCCCCCAATCTAACATACATCTGAACTTATGGTTACCTACATATTTTCATCCCTCTTCTCTACATAACCAAACCAACTTTATGGATATTCCTGCTTAGCTGTCTCACTTTTACTATTCCTTTTACTTTTTTATTTAATCTATCTTTTCTCGATAATCCACAAATCCACCCGAAATCTTTATTTTTGCCACTTTTAACTTACTCTCTTGTTCTTTTGTTATTGACCAGGTTTCTGTATTATACGTCAACGCTAGTCTTACAAAACCATCTTGTACAGTATACCTGTCATTTTTGCATTTAAATTTTTGTTACACAAAACTACAATCATTTTTTTAACCGACTTCAAAAAAGGAGAAGATTCTCAATTCGACCAAATTTTTTTAAGTATGTTACCGAATACCCCCGTTATAATCTGATTTGCAAAATTCCAAAATTTATGGTATCTATAATCTTTTATATATCACTCTTATTCTTCTCGTTAAATAGATTTAATATCTTATACGTTTGGATCTACCTTATTTGTTCCTAATTTGTTGGATAGTAATTAGGTCTTTTGAAGCTTTACCTTTTTTTTAAGCAATCCTTTATAATTTTCATTCTTATTTTTTACCTACTTATAAAGTCCTTTTTCTTCGCCTCTGATTTCACTTTTGCCACTGTTCTCTTATCACTTGCACTTTCTGATGAATCTCACTTTACCTTTGATACCCTTTTCGTTTTCACTACTTTCTGTATTTTCTTATTCCACGACTACGCTGGTGCACCTTTTCGTGATGCTTTCCCCAACCCTTTTTCTGCTATTTTCCTAACAACATTGCTATTGATACTTTACCACTTTTCCACATCATCTTTTATATTAATCTCTCTTATAACTCTTTTTCTAAACTTATTTATATACTATTCGTTTCTCAAAATGCACCAGTTTACCTTTCATATGGTCCTTCTCTTTTTCTTTGATTTCTTTGTTACGTTGATGTCACATATCTATAATTTTACGCTCTGGTGTTACATTCTTCTAAATTATTACCTTGCAATTTTGTATTTCTAATTGTTAAAACCTTAAATGGTAATAAGTAAGAATGAGAAAACTCATGTTGTATGCTTATTACTACCTTAAATCCGTTAACAAATGATTAGAAAAGAATAGAGATTTTTGTTTTAACTTTTGAACATACACTACTTATTTTTTTTGTGGTGTCAATGCAAAAAAAGGATATGTTATTTTTTTCGCATTGTTAGCGTGAATACAACATGCTTAAACCCAATTGAACCAAGAGATGTCCACTGAAGGAAACACAAACTAAAGAAATTGCCTTTACTACTTATTACTTTGAACAGTACTGCCGGATTTTATAACAGGTTTTGAGGTTTAAGATGTTACAACTTAGTAATCGAATATTATGTATGTGGGAGCATTGTCCTTATGTTTATTTTGATACGATGCATAGTTTACGGTTATAACACTTTTGTACAGACTATAAGACGTTGGTCCTTTGAAATTAATGTATGCATACTGTAACGAGCGAGACGCCCTTAGTACGCCCCTGTCGCACTGACAGGTAAACAACGCGCTAATTCTCGAAACAGAATATTCGAGGGACTTCCTTCACTATACATTCATTTGTGTTGCAACTTTAACTTCTTTTCATCGAGTACCTTATCTGGATATGAAAATTTGGGGAGAAGCGAACTAGTGCTCTGCCAGCACTAATGCCATTGTGCATCCTCCCGTGTGTAGGGATATCCTCATCTCAGGCTGTCACCAGTCCTAGTAATTTAAAATAGGTGATGAGGCTCCCGATTTCAGAAAAAGCAGAGCAGTCATATATTATATGTTCTGCTGTTTTCTCTTCTTGTTCGCAGCCTCTGCATAGCGGGGATTCTACTAATTTCATCCTAAAGAGATGTTTTCGTAATTGGCAGTGACCTGTTAAGATTCCCACAGCTGTTCGGAGATTTTGTCTGATCAATGCCTTATATTATTTTGCTGTTTTCTCGCCAGGAGGAGGTAATAACACTCTGGCCAGTCTACAGTTCGTAGTTTCATCCCAACACTGTATAAAGTTTTGGTGAGAGTGCTGTTTGATAAGGTCCACGACATCGGACAATGTTAGCTTGGTAGATGGGCGAGGGCTAACATATTTATAGCCCTCGACTACCTTATATGTAAATAAGTTTTGTCAGCCTAAATGAAAAATATATTTTTGTCTATCTTGTCTTTCGTCATGTTCCATGAAAAATTTTCTGATATTAACAATTTTTGTCCCCTGAAATCCTACATAACTAACTTTTCTGTGTTTCTGTGAATTCTTATTACCTATATTTTTCAGCAAATTTAATATTTTTAATAAATGTAAACTTGTTTTTTAATTATATAAAAATAGACGAGGTAAAATATTGGTCAAATTTATTTAACGCCACATTAAAAGTTTCTTCTTCTTGTTTTCTACGTGCAATAAATCCCTGATATACTCCACTTTCAGCTTGTTTTCTTCTTATTAATTCTTTGAATAATTAATAAACTGTTTTGAAAATTAATAAACTACATCTTTAAAGATATATTTTAGATTTACAAAAAAAAAAAAAATGTTATATTTAAATTATGTGTAGGTACCTGTTAACAATGCACCTTGCTGCCAAATTTTTGATAAATCGATTAAATTTGCTCCATTTTCTGCCTCCGGTTGGGTAAATTTGGATATTAAATATACAATTTTACGAGCTTTTAAACCTAACGTATTATGTTTGATTTTCGAATGCATTTTATTAAAAAAAAATTACTGTGATTTGGCAACATTGTTCTTAAAACCCGAAACGAATATTTTGGCTTGTAAGGACAAAGAATTATTTCTGTCGAATATTTTCTATAGGATTTAAAATAAGGTGTTTAACTTGGTATTTTGTTAAAAACTTTATCTTTTATTTAACACATTTTATAAAACTTGATTTTAATGAGAAAACTGCAAATTTCATACCTTAATTGTACGTTCCTTGGAGATCTCTAAATGAGACAGTTTTATATTTCCTTGCCTTAAAAAGAAAGCAGACTTATTTAACGGAAAAATCTTTATCTAAGAAATACAGGATAATTGGCCTCAGGGAGACTGTCTAAGGATACTGAATTCATTATTTGTGAAATTACTTGCAGTTTTTCTCAACAAAGTTTAGAAGTGTTAGTAGGAAAATGTAAAAAGTATGAAAGAATTGTTAAGTCACATAAGAGCCTTGCGGGAAAGAAATTTACAGTAAATTTTAATACATTGTTCTTTTAAAATTGGATTATATTATTAGAAGAAGATTTTGATCTTAAGGTTTATATAAAACCTACGTATACGTATCTATAAATATATAAAATTTAAAATAACCTAATTAACTTTAATAAATATATATGAACTATATTGGGTTTGAAACTGCCCTGCTGAAGCCTGCAACCTCAGGCGAAACGTCAGCTTTTTTTACATTGAATTGATGTTTCTTTCATTAATCCATTAAATTACATTTTTATTTTCTTTAATACATTTTTTTAATATTTCATGTTTTTGGGTTAGTGTTAATTGTTTACGACAAATCATAAAAGAAGATTTAGTCAATGGTAAAAAAGCAGCGGATATAAGAAAGATAGATAAACCAGATACATTTTATAACTATTACAATAAAAAAAACTAGGCTTTTAATGGTGAACGTACTAATTTATACAGACTTCTACGATTAACGGATTATAAGAATAAAAAAGTGAACAGGCGACAAATTTTAAGTGAGCAGCGACATGTCAGAATTGGCAAAATCGCTTTTCTTCGGAAATTTATGAAACTAAATAACCGCAATAAAGTAATCAGATTCGTGAACTTGAAAGAAACCTAAATATACAAAAATGGTACTCCAACGTGTCAATGGGTACAGGAGTCTGATTTTAAAAGTAATCCATAGCATGAGATATCCGAAGGAAATCGATTTAAAATTTTACAGGCAAGGAAGAATAGTGGTTTTTTAGAGGGATGTACCTAACTTGTTATTAGACCCATGGAGACTAGACAAGAAGTACGAACTCCATGTATGCAAATAGGGCTACCAAAATAAGAGGGCGCTGGTGTTCCATTTGTACCAAAATGGCGACCAATGAGGACGTAGTTTGAAATAGAATAAATAAATTTTAATTATTTCATTATTACTTTATTTACACAATGAAAAAATTAGTTTGATCTTTCAAATATAAGTAATAAAAACCAATTTAATAATTCACAATTATTTATTTGGCTATATTCATACCGGTACAAAAGGAAAACTAGCGACGCTAGTGGTGAAAAAAGTAAACCTAATATGTACGATACCGTGGAAGGATTTTGGCAATCCCCCCGGTCGAGTGCGTACTTCTTGTCTAGTCACCATGATTAGACCCTTCAAATACTGGCATGGGTTATTACAAAACTATGGACAATGACAATTTAATAAACTAAATTGTTAATCAACCCATGCCTGCTTCTACCAATTTTTTAGAAAAAAATGTAGTGGTTATGAATATTGCTCCATATCATTTTGTATAACTAAACCGAACACATTCATTTTCAGCGAGAAAAAAAAATATAACAGGAATGGTTGGGCAGCAATAACATCGAATTTGACAAAATAAAACTGTTGTACACAATAATTCAACCATACAAAAGTAACGATAAGACATATGTAGTAGATACAATTTTAAAGCAACATGGACTTGATGTACTTTGTCTACCTCCCTACCACTGTCAATATAATTCGATAGATTTGGCATCGGGCTTTAACAAGGACGTACCATAACAAAAATATTGCATCTTTATATTCGGACAGGAGTAGGGCAAAAAAAACTTGTACACCACACAATGTTTAAAAATACAGAAGAAATTATTTTGACGGACTTTTCTACCAATCAGGGTCACCAAAAGTCTTGGAGGCATGCGGTACTAAATCCTATTATAAATAATTTTAAAAAGAATACTTTCGTTTAAACAACTTGTTTCAAAATACCTATTATTTAAATAAAAACAATGGTTGAAATCAACTGATTGTAGCTCTAAAGGGTTCTTCAGTACAGCTTGGTACTTTTTCCGGCTTCCCGGATAAGACACGTATTGGCTTAAACGCAGATGATTATCGAATTTGGGATTTAAGAGCTCCAGGAAAACAAACAGTATTTTATTTTCCTCATCTTTTCAAAGATACCAAAATAAGACTGTAATGTTCTGTGGACGTATTAAGCTAGAGTACAAACTCCATTGTTACCACGTTAACAAAATTACACTGGTCAGACTTTGGTTGCTGAAGTTATTAAAGCAATCTTTGGAAAGTTACCTGTTCTGCATATTTACCAGAATTAAATTGTATCGAATATTTTTGCTTTCAGTTCACATAAAGGTTTTGAACTTGTTATAACACTATAAATATTGTTTTTGATTTTTAAATTTTTAACTTCAATGTAGTTATTTGATTAACAATTTAAACTGGAATACGTTCCCAACAATTTTAATTCAACTAGTGTTATCGAGTTTCTTGTGGTAATTTTAAGTAAAATAAACAAATGTTAATGCAAACTTAGAAACTATGAAAATTTCCATAAGTAACTTTAAGTTGTATTTTTAGAAGGATGCAAATTAGTTACTGCTGTTACCTACACTTTGCTCTAAACTTAAATAAACCAACGAATTATCTTCCCAACCGTTTAACCATTTGCCTCTGAGCCAATTATTCTTATTCCCTAAAGTCGTTAAATAATAACCGAAAACAAGTTATTATATAGAACCAAAGATATGGGGATTACATACCTGTCGTTAATGAAATATAAATAACTGTGATAAGAACTCTCGTGCCGGGAAAATCGATGGCATACAAAAACTGAACCTATCTGTATTATTATTAACGTAAGTAAATCATAATTTGCTTTCTGTATTTCATTATGCGAAATAAAAAGTCTGAAAACATAAATCATATCTTAATAAGAGAAGAGAGTTTAAGACGGCTGTAAGATGAATAATTGCTTTTTCCAAGTTTAATTGAAATCACTTTTTGTCTCCCTTTTCGGCTGGCTTTTGCTCAAATTAATTATCATTTCGCAAAATTTTCCTCATTATTTTATGGCAATGTCACTATCAATTCGCTTTTAAATCCAACATATTTAATTAATATCCAGAGAAATTTCTCTGTCAACGATGATTCAACTTTAAAAACCACCAAATGGTCCGAAGCTCTAATTAATTTTGAATTTTTTAAGGATGACAGCTATAAGCTGGACAAATACCTAAAGTTTTTAAATAAGGTTTTTTAGATAAAGTTTATGTTAACTTTAAACTTTAACTGCTTTGTAAAAGCAAGTTAATCTTTATTTAAATGACTGCGTGATTTGATTCCCAGGGTTTTGGCAGTTGGTAAATTGAGTCTTAATTTTAAAATACTTTAGAATGATACACTTTCTATTTTTGTATGTTTGCGTTAAAAACTATTAAGAAACGACGTAGTTTGGGACGTATTATTTTGATCTTGTTGAAATCCGAAACAACAGGGAACAAATTAAAGTAATAATTATAAATGTTAAAGACACTAGACATTAGATCATTAGAGAAAAAAAGGTATAATAGCCCGGTCAATCTATACATTCGAAGTTAATTAATTCCCATTACGCTGAAAATTTGTAAAATATTTTAAAACATAACTAAAAATTCCCCATCTTACTGAAAGCTCTAGTCGAGGTCAAAAATTTTCGTGATTTTCTTCAAAATAATTAGTTTTATCACAAAAATACTTCAGACAAAAACTTTTGATTATCTATAAAAAAGCTATTTTTTCCTAAAAGTCACCGTTTCTGGTATATAACGCTTGAAAAAGTAATAGGCAAAAGTTTCCACTTTTGCTAGCCAAGTGCAATTCTCTACTTGGTTATGCCGAACTGATGACGGCTAATGAGCCAGAAACATGCATGTCAGCGGTTACCATTCCTTCTCGTGGCCTAATTGATCCTTTTTGCGTACATGCCCAATAAGTTTCCCCTTTTGTATATATATATATATATATATACAGGGTGTTTCTAAATTGATGCGAAATATTTCACAGGGTGATTTTTCAGCAAAAATTAAGGGGGGTCTTTTATATAAATTTTTGTTCCAAATCGCTCTCCCTCCAAGTTATAGCCCCTTAAAGTTGGGAAAAAACAATTGTTTTTATTTAATATCTCCACTATGGAAGAATTTCGAAGAATGATATTTGGTAGATAATTGATGCTAATAAAATGGCATTTTTTGACAATTTTTGTAACCCTGCAATGTTTATACAAGGGGGTGAAAAAAACAACCCTTATGATATTTGCCTCAGAACTTTTTAATTCGTCTACATTTTCCTACATAAAAAATTGATTTAAGAAGACGGACTTAAACTGCAACTTTTTTATGTCCTGACTATTCCTCGTAAAATTGTTAGTTTGATCTCAAAAAAATAAAATATGTTACAATTCGATATTACTTATTCCTTTTTCACATAAATCCAGAAGCGTTATTGTTTGTTAAAAACATAGTAAGCAGGTGTCAAATAATGTCATAATTGGCAGATAATTATTGTTAATAAAATGACATTTTTTGACGGTTTTTGTAGCCCCGCAATGTTTATACGAGGGGGTGAAAAAATCAACACTTATGATGTTTTGCCTGAGAACTTTTTAATTCATCTACATTTTCCTACTTAAAAAATTGATTAAAGGCGAACTTAAACTGCAACTTTTTTACGTCTTGACTACTTCTTAGTAAGTTGTTTCTTTGACCATAAAAAAAATAAAATATTACTCATGCCTTTTGCACATACATCCAGAGGGGTTATCGTTTGTTAAAAAAAAATAAAGTATGCCAGAATTGAATGATATCATAATGACAAACAGTTAATGATTATTTAATTGGACAATATTTTCTACCAATAAGATTAAATGGAAACGACTACGGCCATTTCCTCGAAGAAGTGCTGCCCCCTCTTCTTGAAGATGTTCCTATACAAATTAGGCAAGAATTTTGGTAATGAGTAATATTTTTTTTTTGGTCGAAGAAACAACTTACTGAAAAATAGTCAAGACGTAAAAAAGTTGCAGTTTAAGTCCGCCTTCTTAAATCAATTTTTTAACTAGGAAAATCTGAGGCAAAATATTATAAGTGATGACTTTTTCACCCCCTCGTATAAACATTGCGGGGCTACAAAAACCGTCAAAAAATGTCATTTTATTAGCAATAATTATCTGCCAATCATGACATTATTTGACACCTGCTTACTCTGTTTTTAACAAACAATAACGCTTCTGGATTTATGTGAAAAAGGAATAAGTAATATCGAATTGTAACATATTTTATTTTTTTGTGATCAAACTAACAATTTTACGAGGAATAGTCAGGACATAAAAAAGTTGCAGTTTAAGTCCGTCTTCTTGAATCAATTTTTTAAGTAGGAAAATGTAGAAGAATTAAAAAGTTCTGAGGCAAATTATCATAAGGGTTGATTTTTTCACCCCCTTGTATAAACATTGCAGGGTTACAAAAATTGTCAAAAAACGCCACTTTATTAGCATCAATTATCTGCGACATTTCATTCTTCTAAATTCTTCCATAGTGGAGATATTAAATAAAAACATTTTTTTTCTCCCAACTTTAAGGGGCTGTAACTTGGAGAGAGAGCGATTTTGAACAAAAATTTATATGAAAGACCCCCCTTAATTTTTGCTGAAAAATCACCCTGTGAAATATTTTGCATCAATTTAGAAACACCCTATATATATATATATATATATATATATATATATATATATATATATATATATATATATATATATATATAAGTATCTTTATGAGAATGTCAGGTAAAATGAAATCCACTCCCTTAATTTCTATGCTAGTTTTACCTTGAGACATCTGCCTCTCTGCTTAATTATATTAAATATTTATTGATATTAACAACGCTAATGCGACATACATTATTGATGGAGAATACTTACTACATCGTGATGTGTGGGATAGTGAAGAAACATTCATTATTTTTGATAAACACGTTCTGTATGTACGTCGACTGTCGTATTTCATGACTGTAATAATTGCATGACTAATATTAAAACTTAGATAATTATCGATGTGCATCTTTTTGATGTGAAACATCTATAGCCGCACGTGAATCAGATTTCTCGCGTGGCGACGGTGACGTATGATTCGTATGACGTAAAAAACCTAACGCATCGATAATATATAATAAAGAGATGTGCTGATACCTTATATGAAATTGGTCTCATGTTTTGAGCGACGCCGACGGTGGCGCGCCAACAATAGGTGGAAGAAGCTCATCGATTTAAAAATTTGGCGGGACAGGGTATGAATTGTTACATAAAAACCTAACTCGACTCCGCCTACTATCTATTCTATATATATAAAAATGTTTGTTTGTATAGGCAACATAATATACCTACATATTTTGCTGACCTGTAAAATTGACAGCTTGTTAATCAAAATAGATTGTTGGTGAATAGTCCCTGTAAAATTTGTGTATAAATGTTTGTTTTAAATATGAATAAACAAAGTGTTAATAAAGAAAGTGATGAAAAATATTGAATAAAAATGAGTGAGTACCTACCTACTCTATATACATTAGGGTGTCCGTTATTTCCCAAATTTGGTTTTGTTCTCCAAACACCCATCAAATTTTTAGATTATGACCTAACAAAAATTATCAGACCCAAACCAGCCCTTAATATTCACATTAACCCGTGCCTAAATCATAATACATTTCCCATTTAAATACCGTTTAAAAGTTATTCAACGATAAAGTTGTATTCATAGTTAAATTCATCATTTTCCTATTTTTTATTTACTATCGCTTTTTGTTTGTACTAAAATTATGAAGTAACTACAATTATATTAATATAGTAACGTACTTCTATATAAATTTGTGTTTTAATAATTTCCTTTTTTAAGATTATTGAATTTAAGGCAATTAAATAAAAAGCTAAACGAAATCACGTTTTAAATTTATTTTCGTTCTGTAATCTAACGACATCTGTGAGCAATCTGAGAAAACGTACAATAAATATTGTGATACTATTATTTATAAGCGATAATATACTTTATTTTGTATCCAAATTTTGTATTTGTTAATTTTATTACCTATATATATGTATTGAGTTTGATATAAATAAAAATTATGGTGAAAATTACAAAAAAAAATCGTGAATTTAACTCTGATGACAAATTTATTGCAAATTTCCTACAAAAAATAGATATTTAATTATTTTTAGCTACATTTGTTTCAGTAAAAAAAATTAACGACAAAAAGTGCAAAAATGCCATGTTATTTAAATTGGAAATGTCTTATGATTTAGGCACGGGTAATGTCGATGTTTCACATCTGCCAGGCGTCCCGTGACGGCTCACATTTTTTTAAAAACTCTCGAAATAAAATTCCAGTAGCTACAATTAGCTTCTCTTCCTTCAACCTCAATTGTTGTTCATCAACATTTTTTCGGGTTTTTCAGGATCAAGTGTGGCTTGGTTATCAACTAGAACCAATAGATTGGGGTTGGAAGTTGGTAGATACTACATTAGAACCAATTCAGACTTTGCTTCGACCTGTACCGCAAAAACTACTGAATATTTTTTTTGCAACTGAAAGAAGGGATGGAGGATGCAGGCTTGGATGTGGTTGCAAAAAATTTGGACTGATTTGTTCTCTAGCATGACGAATTGTAAAGGCCGGTCGTGTTCTTATGTTGAATCGCCAACAGCAGAGGATTTGTTTGAATTTGACGAACAGACATGCCATACATCGCAATTTACTTTCGCCCAAGATGATTTATTTTCTGGTCTAATTTGACCGGGGGGCTATAAGGCAAGAAGTATCAACTATAAGTAAATATGTCAGCTCAGTCTTTATTTACTGAAATTAACCTTTTTTAAAAGGATGGGGATTAACTGACATGGTCAGCTGTGGGCATTACCTGTGACCATATACTTAATCAGATTCTTATTGCAAGTATCAAAATTGTTTTTTTCATTTACTTAAAGATAGGATTATGTTGTCAACACTAATATTGATAGTAAAGCTCCATTTCTTTCAATAATATGGGTTTCATACGAAAATCATCAATAGAGAACCACCAACTTTTGCGATTTTTTTCATTCAAGGCTAAATGCAGAATTTAACATTTTACATTTTAATATTTTTAGTTTTATAGGTACATATACCTCACATAAATTTATTTAAAAAGACTGACTTCAGCAAAAGGAAGTAATTTTTTAACATTGTATGTATTACATTTAATAATGTCAGCTTTTAAAAAATGTACCAATAGTTCAAACATATGAAATTTATTTGGATAACCAAATTATCCAATTTTTCAACTTTCCAAAATCTTTAGTCTCTTAAACGATACCTGCTATACTTAATCCCTTGCCTAAAATTGGTGGCCGAGTTAACAAGGGTGATTAAAGACTTCCGCTGCGGTTGGCCGAGTTGAAAATCTCCGGAAAATAGCAATACTTAATACAATATCTATAAAAATCTTAAAAAATAAAAATAATAACTTAGAAGATTTCAATACTTAGATAATCACATTTAAATTTTTTAAAAACTTTTTCCACATTAAAACAGTCAAATATTTTCAAAACAGACTTCTATTAGTTTTTGTTATTTCTATATTTGTTTTGTAGTAGTATATAGTGATTGGTTTTCAATTTTTTTGCGATTTAGGGGCGGTTTCTCCAAACTAGTTTAAACTACCGGGATCGTTTAACCGAAAGTTTAACTTCAAAATTGATTTCTCCAACCGAAAACGTTAGTTTAACTGCTGGCGACGATTAAACTGCCTCTCCACTTGGTTTAAACTCTCGATTGTGGGTTAAGCTACTCCTGTCGGCTGTCACAGTAAACAGACGTAACAGAACCTAGAATATTACTTCGTTTTGCCGTGTTGTGTAAAGTAAATGAATGGAAGAAATCTTTGATAATTTGAATGCGGTGGAAGATGAAGAATTGGAAATACGAACCCCTATTAGACGTGGTTCTAGAAGAATCCGTGACTGGGTTGATCATTTTTAAATATGGGAATTTTTTGGTTTAGGATGACCAAGAACACCGCTAGCATGGTTTTAGAAATTATTCGAGGTAACATACAGTCAATAACAACGAAGAACCAAGCTGTTACTCCTAAGGTTAAGTTTTTCACTACCCTTTGATACCTTGCCTCTGGCAATTTTTTGATTAATGTTGGAGATTATAGTAGTATTCACATTTCTACATAAAGTAGTCAAGGAAGTGTGCAACAACATGGCTAGGCTCTTTCCACAGTTCATAAAAATGCCCTCCACTGAAGCTAAAATAAATCAGCTTAAACATGGATTTTACCAAAAAGCAAAATTTCCTAATTGTATCGGTGCTCTAGACTGTACTCATGTTAAAATAAAGTCTGTGGGAAGGAAAACTGCAGAAACTTATTGCATCGTAAAGGTTTGTTTTCTAGGAATTTGTTACAGTTCTGTATTATTTAGTAACATTGTTGCACGATGGCCTGGATCTACGCATGACTGTCACGTATTTAATTCATCAAGAGTTCAAAAAGATTTTGAAAATGGTGTATACAGGAACAGTATATTAGTAGTTGATAGTGGTTATGGCTGCACTAACTACTCCATTCCATCACTAGATAAAGTAGTGTTGCGAGAGGAACGTCTTTTTCAAGAGGCTCGAGTGCGTACTCGCAATCCAATTGAAAGATGTTTTGGTGTTTGGCTTTTAACCTTTTATAAATGTTAAAAATAACTTTCCTTCAAACATCATCCTTATTTTTTTGCGAAATATGATCGGTCTTCTTACATTCGATCATTTCCTTAAAATCCAACAACATATCATCTTCTGTTTGTTTAAAGTTTTTGTTTCTCTTAAGTACATTTTTTTCTACTTGTTATGTCTTCATTGTGCCAGAAAACTAAGTTTAATTCAATCAAAATCTATAATCACAATGCAACTAACCTCTAATAGCAGAACAAAAACAATGCCAATGTAAACAAACAGGGCAGCCAACCGAGACTTTTGAAGGTATAAACTAAACCTTCGGACAAATTTTGTGGAGAAATTGGAAAGCAGTTTAAACGTTCGTTTAAAGAAATTCTCAGTTTAAGTTAAGTAACCGAAATGTCAAGAATGTTTTATACCTTAAAATGAATCAAATAAAGAATACATAGAAATGTGATGCGTTCTTCAATTTCCCTTTATAAGAGTCTATATATCACCAGAAGTAATAAATAAAAAAGTCAGAAGTGTCAGCCAGATAGCTGTCTTCAGACTATAAATGAAAACCAAATACCCTATCACGTTTTCTCGTTTAATATTCGCAACAAACATAAAAAAGTTTTCTCTGCTACAGAAAACGCGTGCTGTAAATATCAAGGGAAAGTTATGTCACCACTGTAATATTTTCAATACACCAAAACTGTCCCGATATTAGGCCTCGTTTTTGGGTCACGTTTCGTAATTCCGAGAAAGTGTCATGGCGACAGCGAAAACGGACGAGAAAAATGTTGCGTTATGTGTTTGGCGTAGGCAAAGGGGATTTTAAGGGAAATACTAAATCGTGCCGTCATCGGGAAGGGGCAACATGAAAAGAAAGAGTAGGCAAATTGATGGTATTCAGGTTTTATGAAGGAGATTTCAGTTGGATCCCTATATACTTGAAAGTTTTTGTCCTAGTTATTATAACAGAGAAGTAGTTAACAAAAGCGATTGTCCAATTATATTTTTTGTTAATTTTTGTTAAATTGCTATTGTAAAGCGTGTATCACATTGTGCAACTTAAACAAAACATTCAGAATGAAAAAAAATTCTAGAATTTATCTGATTATTTAGGTAAGCAAATATAAAAAAGCGTAAATTTTTCTTTAAAAAAAATGGAAAAATACTAAAAAAATAGGCTAGTACTGGACATGAAAATAAGTGTTACTTCGTATATTCATTTATTGGTTTATAAAAACATTATAATAAAATAACAGTGTTTACGTGATTTTATTGTGTTTAACCCTTAATAGCTACGCACGGGTACCATTGCGGCCATAAAAAACGACCCGTATTTGATGCATTTTTACATTGTTTGATTTGGGTTTTTGGAACGAAGTTCCCTTTCGGACGTTACGACCAGTTACGACTGAGGCTAGAGGCTAGCCGAAAAAAATTCAGACCAAAAGTTGTCACGACACGACACACGCATGTTTCTCTGTCTGTCTGTCTCTCTCTCACAGACCAAAAAATAAAAAACTCTCTCTTTCTCATAGATAAATATATTACAATTAAAAAGACACTATTTTTAAAAGAAAATGTACATTAAAAAGAAAATACTGTAGAAAATTAATATTAACGATTCAACGTTTATTTATATCTAGCAGGCTATCTTTTTATTTATTCATGTTGGTATTGGTTTTTGTCATGTTGGCGTTTGAAAGTTACCAAGTCACTGCAAGTCACAAACTGACATGCTTGACAACAAATATCATAAATATAATGGTTAAATGCATTAAAAAAATTAATATGCCGAAAAAAGAATGTGTAGAGACAAAAAAATGAATACAAAGATGATATTACATGTTTAGAAAAGAACAGAAAGTTTCAGAAGAGGGATTTATATAAGATCTCTTAGGTTTTTAATGTAAGTACTAATTGTGTTTGTTTACAAGATTATTCCAATATTTTCATCAGCAAATAGTTCCAAACATTTTTAATTTCATTAATAGTAAGTTGTATATAAAGTTATTTGTTACATTAAATACACTTTTACATTCTTATTACATTCAAATTACTTATAATTTATTAAGCATACCTAACCTCACATTTCTTCTGTCAGTCATTATTTTAGAATGTTGCCAGATTACACAGTACAGTAAAAGTTAAAAATGTTTCAGAATAAAATATTTTCATTAATTTCTTTAATAACAATGATCCATAATGATAATTAAAATGTAATTTGATAGGACATGGACGAATCGATATTTCATTCATTAATCTAAAAATCATTTAAATTTTTATTTCATACATTTTGTAAATATTTCGTGTTTTTTTTTAGGTTAGTGTTAAATATAAACGAGAAATCTTAAAAAAAAGATTTAGTTAATGGTAAAGAAGCGGCAAATAAAAGGAAGAAAGATAAAGCAGATACATTTAGGAACTTCATTTAAAAAAAATTGCAGCGGCTGATTTGGACGTACAATTATAAAAACGAATATTTTACTTCAGATAAACTTTCGACTGACGCAAAACAAAACTGAGATTTAAACGGTAAACGAACTTATTTATACAAAATTAATGATATATAAACTTAAAAACGTGAACTGGCGACGAATTTTAAGTGAGCGAAGACATAGCAAAATCTCTTTCCTTAAGAAATTTATGAAATTAAAAAAGCGCAATGAAATCATTAGATTCGTGTATATAAAAAAATGGTACTTCAACGCGTCGATGGAAACAGTAATCTGATTTAAAAAGTAATCCATTGCATGTGTAATCCGAAGAAAAGCGATTTAAAATTTTACTTGCAGGTGGGTCAATAGAGGGATGTGATTTGTTATTAGACTTTTCAAATACTGACATTGACTATCACAATAATATAAATGGTGATATTTTCAAAAATTGGATTGTTAATTAACTTATTCCTGCTTTATTTAATTTTCCAGAGAAATGTGTAGTAAACATGGATAATGCTTCATTTCATTCTGTACAACAAAAGAGACCACCTACATTTTTAGCAACAAAATAGATATTACAGAGATGGTTAAGCAGCAATAACATCGAATTTGATAAAAAAATTAAAAAAGAGACAATTATACTTACACAATACAGAAGCAACGATAAGACATATGTAGTAGATGAAATATTAAAGTAACATAGGCATGATTTACTTCGATTACCTCTATTTTGCATATTTATATTCGGACAAAACTTGGACAGAAGCTTTAAGACAATGTGTACACCAGACATGTAAAAAAAAATTTTGTAGACACAGAAGAAATTATTTTGACGGATTGGACTTATTACATGAAAAACTGTTCACTTGACAACATTTTACCTTTGATACTAGAGGTGAATTGAAAATACATAAGGAATAGATGAACGTGATAATGGTTTTAACCAAATCTGTTACTCCAATTTTTGTTGTTTATATTTTTTTTTTAATGTTGTATGTTTCATTTTTTTTTACTTTGCTTATTTTACCATTAGTGTATCTGCTTTTCTGCTGAATTATTGCACTGTAGCTATTGAACACATATTAAACGGATTTCCATTATTTGAAGCATAACATTTTGTGGGAATATTTATCTTTGTTCTACTTATCAAAATAGCTGAAACCAATTGGTATGTCATAATTCCTCACTACCTGGAAAGCTCCACGAAAAATTATTCTTTAATATACATCTGCTGTAATACTTATCGACAAAATGAAATATTTTGTATTTTCTCATTTATAGCTGGTCCAATTTAAATGTTTGTTGTAAAACCTATTTTATAATACCGTTATATAGACATAGAAAATTTGTTCCTAATTGCAAATGAAGACTTTTTTGTAAATGTTTTTATTGTTTGCTTTCATTTAATTAAGTACTATTATTTTGTAAATGCATTCATTATATCTAAAAATATATTTTTGTACAACTGTCATTAAAAGTGACACTTTTAATGATAGCAAACAATGTTAAAAACGATTGTTTACATAGCAGCGTGTTAAAAATACTTTTAACACGTTGCCATGTAAACAAGTTTACTTTTAACACGGTTTAGTTTACTTTTAACACGGTTTGGTTTATTGTCATTGCAAATTCGCTCGTTTCATTATCAAAATAGGGAAGTTGTACAAAAAACATTGTATGGTATTTGTGTTAAAAGTGATTTTATTTTGTTCGTGAAATTGTTCAATTCGCTCCGCTCATTTCACAAACGTTTTCACTCACAAAATAAAACCTCACTTTTAACACTCATATCATAAATAACTATTTTAAATTGACGATTTACGTTTTTTGTGAAAGTACTAATTTTTAATGATTTGATGGCGCTGAAATGGAGTACACAATTGTTATTTTATTTATTGTCACTAACACTATGATTTTATTGAGGACGTGACAACAGCGCATTTACAACTGAGAATAAGATTAAATATACAGGGCGAAATTCATCGTCCTAAAAAGGCCTACTTTAATAAAAATAAGCTTTGAATGGTGTATATAATATAATTTTTATATATATATATATATATTTCTTGTGTTCGTGTGTATGTTAGTGAACTCCTTCTAAACGGCTGGACCGAATTTCATAATTTTTTTTGTATATATTTAAATGGATTCGAGAATGGTTTAGATTTACTATTTGGTCCACTAGAAAATGTTTTTTAATAATTTTTTTACTTTTTTGTATATTTCGACGGTAAAGTGACAACATCCCCTAAGTGACATTTAGTGTTTAGTTCTACGAATTCCTAATAGATGACAGTTTAAGTTAATTGAAGTAATTCTATAAACATTTGACACCTAGGTTAGATAGACACCCGGTAGATGGCACTTTATTTTGATTATTGAACAGTTACGTTGTGAGGAAACCCAATAGATAATGTTAAATTTCGATTTATAAATAAATAAACGAAAAACTAAAAGAAAATGGAAAATACTATAAAAATAAAGCCAAAAAATATCTTTCTAAAACAAATGATATAACGCCACCGTAAGGTGGCGTAGTTAATATCTCATATATTTAAACAAGCAATTACTAAATCAAATACTATTATGCCACCGTAAGGTGGCGCAGTTATTATCTCACATATTTAAACGAGAAATTATTACTAAATTAAGTACTATGACGCCACCGTAAGGTGGCGAAGTGGATATCTAATATATTTAATCGATTAATTATAAAATACAGTGTTATGTGGTACGAAGTCCGCCGGGACAGCTAGTAGTATTATATTTCATTTTATCCTGTTTTTATAAATTAATAAATTCATAAACATTTTAAAAATAGTTCGTAACTTGACTAGTTAGGTACGTCAAATTACCTTAACTGTCAGTTACTGTCAAATATTTTAATTTTAAAATTTTGTATTAAATTGTTAATTCCTGTTTTAAATTAAACTGAAATAAAAAGAAATTCTATTTTCTATTTTGCTTTGAACAGTGTAGTGTCGCGACTGTTTATACAGGTGTTTTGTGGATAATAAATAATAAAATGCGAAAAAATATCATCCATTACTCAAATGTGGTCAAATGGTAATACCAAAGAAAACACAAAGTCTCGTACCACAAAATATTTAATTGTATGTTAAACTTGTTGACAACTAGTTTCGACCAAATAGGTCATCTTTAGGTCAAATGTAAAGTAAAGTCAAAAAATTACAATTGTATCATAACAAATTAAATGGAAAGGAAACTAAGTGGTAGAACAAAATTCCATATCCTCAATATCCAACGTCCATCTGTAGCAAAACAAGTGTGTAGTAGTAGAGTCCAAGGGTGGAGGTAGACTCATAAAGGATCAAAAGACCAGTGGTACGAAAAAATCATATAATAACCAACTCAAAAACAAAGAAAGTTGGTAATAAAACGTAAACAAATTAAATTAAAAACACGTGGAAAGAAACTGGAACTGAGAGTTGTCAAAGCAAAGACATCAGCAAACTGGTCTTTTGATCCTTTATGAGTCTACCTTCACCCTTGGACTCTACTACTACACACTTGTTTTGCTACAGATGGACGTTGGATGTTGAGGATATGGAATTTTGTTCTACCACTTAGTTTCCTTTTCATTTAATTTGTTATGGTACAATTGTAATTTTTTGACTTTACTTTACATTTGACCTGAAGATGACCTATTTGGTCGAGACTAGTTGTCAACAAGTTTAACATACAATTAAATATTTTGTGGTACGAGACTTTGTGTTTTCTTTGGTATTAAATAATAAAATAATAGAAAACAATAACAATAATGTATTCTGACAGTATTTCTGCACAAGTTCTCGATATTGCTAAGTAGAGATTTTATACAGGCAATAATAAATGCTTATGAATGTATAAACACTCTGTTGTGTTTACAAATTACAATTCCTTCACTAATTAATCGAAAGGAACTTCGTTCCATCCGGCTGTCCCTTGATACCTCTCACTTTTGGAAAGTTCCTTTTCGCGCGTTACGACTGAGACTAGCCGAAAAAAATTCAGACCAAAAAATGTCACGACACGACACACGCATGTTTCTCTGTCTGTCTGTCTCTCTCTCTCCCTCTGATAGATAGATATTATATCTTTATTTAACTGAGCACTAATGGTTCAGAAAGTAAGCAGAAATGGCAGTCTTCTGACAAAGAAAATGAAGACCAGGAACATTCTGTAAATGCCAGCAATGAAAAAGTATCTATAAATAAAAATAATGTAGGAAAATGATTTTGGGGAAAAAATAAAAAAACGGATTTTCCCAGACGTGGTACCCAGCTAGATCGATTTTTTGCCTCGTATAATTGATAATTGTCATTGAATACTTATTAATAAGAAATAATTATATAAATATGACATTAGTAGTAATATAGAAAACTATTTCCTAAGGAATTAAAAAGATTACAAAAAATAATTAATAGCAAATACCGATTAGGTAGATAGATTACTGAATTTCATTTAAACCGTTAAAACTGCAAACCTTCTTCGAAAAGTTCACCGCTAACACTTTGCAAATCAAACAAATTCAATTCTGCTTTTCATTCTAAAAATACTCCGTGAACTTCGAGAAACTACCGAATGTATTTTTTTCTATTTCCTTTAAAAGGATGAGGTTCCCGGATCCATTCTTTTTCAACACAATTGCATTAACACTTTGCCAGCGGAAAACAACGAGATTGTTGGTTTTCCTTCTTGACCTTTTTCTATCAGGAATGAGTTGTTCAAAAACTGTGTGAAAGTTTTTTTTTGTTGTAGTTTTTATATGTATAAAGTATCACCAAGCTTTTATGAATGTTCTATTTTTTGGTCAAGTTCGCTTTGTATTTCATTAATGAAACAATAACAAATTTTCTTTTCTTTTATAAATGTATTTTAATACTTACGTAAGAATTATTGCAAAATCTTTTTCGGATACAAATATCTTTTATTTATTAATTTTACTATCAAGATTTTTTTATCTTTCACTGTTTAGTTTTTATCTGTCACTAAACACTAAAGATTTACATTTTACGTTTAAAATATTTTGATTAAAAAAAAAGGTTTTTTTGAACAGATTTTTTTAAATTAGTGTTTAAGTACCTACGGTTGCTGTATTTAATACGCACAACCATACGACAGTTTGTATATAGTCGAGAAAATAGAGCACTAAATTGGGCCAAACCTCTAAAATTTTTGCAGTAAGATGGATTGCTATGAATTTTTTTATCCGATTCGTAATTGACTCTACAAACTTTGTGACCTGGTGGGATCAATGCATTTTTTTTATTAAGGATGTCCTCGTAGGTATGGACCTAAATACAAATGTACCGAGAACATCTCTTGGGGCAGAAGAGGTGAATTATTAATTTGGGAGTGGGAAAGACGTGGGGAGGTAAGGAGTTCCACAATCTGGAGATCCTGGGGATGAAAGAACGATCAAGTCGATCCGTTCTCGATGTCGGGCACTGAACAGTATAAGGGTGCATGGAGTTGGCACGTCGCGTTGCTCTGGCTGGTCTGGCAAGTGAAGGCATTATAGAGCGGAGTTCTTCTGAGCAAAATCCGTTTATGTATCGGTAAAACAAGGAAAGATCAGCCACTGCTCTTTAGTGGGATAATGGGGCTAGGTTTTTGGTGATACTGTTGTCGGTTATTATTCGAACTGCCCTTCTCTGTATTGCATCCAAAACTTCGAGCCTTGACGGAGTCGCCGAACCCCATACATGCGAGCAGTATTCAAGATTAGGCCGTATTTGGGCTTGGTAATAAGTTGGATGGAGAAAAATATTTTCGTGCTCTAAACAAATTGAGTAACAAATTTTCTCATTTCCATTAATATTTTTAGAAAATGTATTTTGTTCTCTGCATCAAAATGCATTGATACCACAAGGTCACACAGTTTGTAGAATCGATCTTAGTGTAAAATTTTTGGATGTTTATTGCTTCATTTCATCGAATAATAGCCGACTTATTATTACATACATATAAGTTTCTATCGGGATATACGAATTCCTAACCGAGGTCATAAAATTTGGGGATTAGTAAGTAATTCGGTAATCCTATGTCCGAATTCCTAACTCAACATCTTCTACCTGATCTTGGCGACTACTTTAGATTTCTTAATGGGATTGTATTTATGCATATATTTATTTTAACTATTTTTTTATATATTTTGACATGTATGTCTGTACATATTTTATCAAATTAATGAAAATAAATATATTTGCAATTTTGAAATCGCTTTAATTTTATTAATTACACAAAATTAGAAAAAAAATACTTCAAACAGTTTACTTCTACTATACAGTTTATCTTCACTAAAAACGTTCACTTCAAGATTTTAACGCGCGATACTTTTACGACTCAAATCTAATCGTATAAAAAAAAATAATGTAAAATTTTCCAAAACAAATTTCGTTTTTAAAATTTTGAAGACTATTTTAGATTTATCAAATTCAGAATGCAATAATATACAATATTGCAGTTAGGAATTCGGACATAGGATTAACGGAGAGGGTCTGAGACCGGTAGCTCAGCTGGGGGTCGATCGTAATGATCTGACCATAGTTAGGAATTCGGTACTACCCAAGTTTCTATATTATTCTAACTCCGCTAAATAAACTGCAAGACCCACCCTACCGTTACACTATAGTTCTTATTGATGTCTGTGAAGCTAACATGCCCATTTTATAACGCTTAATTGTACCATCAACCTTATTGATAATTAATTGCCAATTTATTACGCAAAAAATGCTCCAACCGTTTTCAAGAACCAATGGGTATGCTATTCTAGCCATAGGTAAATCTCGTTAACCAAGAAGACTACGAGTTTCACAAAGGTGGCATATTTTATTGCTTATATATTTCTCTCGAATGATATCAAGACCAACTCCCAAAAACTAACCTAATACACTAAAAACTTAAATCTTACTATTAGAAGTATGCGGAAAACTTAGAAAATGATTTAAAACAAAACAAAAAGTAACCAAGATTGGTTATTTAATTTCTGAAAAAAAAATACTGCAACCCGTTCCGAGAAACATGTTTATTTAAACTTGATATGTGGTATATTTCATTGCTTATTTATTGCTCTGAATGGTGTATCAACTAACCCCCAAAAACTACTCTATCATTCCCTAACATCGTGAATCTCACTCCCAGAAAAATGCGGAAAACTAAGAAAATGATTTAAAACCAAACAACAGACAACCCAGATTTGCTATTTTATTGCTGACAATCTACGAAAAAAAATATTGCTCAAACACCTTTCCGACAAACAACGGTTATGCAAGCTATAACATAGCCATAGCTAAATATCGGTCAATAAAAGGACTAGAAGGTTTGAAAAAGTAGTATATTTTATTGCTTATTTATTGCTCTCGAATGGTATATCGACCAACCCTTAAAAACCGCCCCGTCATTCATTTGTGAGTCTCACACCCAGAAGGATGCGGAACACAGAGAATATGTGTGAAAATATTCACTGCTGTGCAGCAGTTGATATTTTATATATGTATTTAAAGGAGCAACTCTTAGTTAAATAAGTTCTATGACGCCACCATAAGGTATCATATGTTTAAATTTGATATTCTTACTTAAGTAACCATTATGACCGTAAGGTGGTGCAGGTGATGTTTCATATATCTGAACGAACTCTTCTTGATCAATCAGGTATTATGACGTTACCGTAAGGTGGCGCAGTTGATACCTCATATTTTTAAACGTGAAATTTTCTCTTAATTAAGTACTTTGATAGCACTGTAAAATAGCAGGGGTAATAGTTTATATATTTAAACCTGTAATTCTCTCTTAATTAAGTACTATGACGCCACCGTAAGATGGTGCAGGTAATAGTTTATATATTTAAACGAGCAATTCTCACTTAATTAAGTACTATGACTCCACCGTAAGGTGCCGCAGTTAATAACCAATATATTTAATTAAAAAAATATATAACGAAAAATAAAGTAAAAATCTGAAAATTACAGAGAAAATATGATGAAGACGTAAAATCAAAAAATAAAATTGAAAACAATAAATAAACGAGATCAAATTGCAAAAATTTAATAAAACGAAAAATGGGAAAAATAAATTAGTGTTAGGCGGTACGAAGTACGGCGAGACTAAAAAAGGGCCATTCTATTCGTGCTAATGAAACAAGACAAGATTTGTTTTCTTTTGTCTCGTCTTCTCTCGCGGGAACACTATAGAGTCTATAACTATAATAAACAAGTTTAAATGAAGAAAGATTACAACGAGTTATGATAAAGGAAACGATTTTTCTTACAAAAGAGAATGGCTTAGCAGAAGTAAAATTAGAATTTTAGATATAGGAAAAGTACCTACTTTTTACTGTTTGACGTTTTAAGGTCAGTAAATTGTAGGAACAAATATTTTTTGAGTTTTTGAGACAAAGTTGTTTTTGCAAAAGCCAATCCAAATCTCTATGTAGAAAAAATAAACGGTTTTTACAAGAAAACATAAGCAAAAAAAGTGCTGTTTACTTAGTAAATATAATAATTATAGTATTTACCAGCATGAACTTAATACTCATGCCACAACGAAGCTTAATTAAAACATATTTGTAATACGATTAAATAAGGCAAAATAAAAATAAAGACTTTAGCGCTATTTTAATGATAGACGCCTGGTTTTAAAAATGTAACAAAATAAAAGGAATTTGAGCAAATTGTGTTTATAATAGAGATGTACAACCATTTTATCATTCATGTTACTGAAAGACTGTCATCAACAATAATTGCGTTCGTTAATTCACCAGAATGGACTTTTTTATGTGGGCTCTTTTATGTATAAATCAACTTTAACCTTTTATAAAACTAAATATAACCAAACGCAGCCTGTCGTTTTTACGTTAATGAATATTAGTAGTGACTTTTTTTATTATGAATTTACAGCTTTATATTATTGAAATTCAGGAAAAACTGATTGATGTAGGTAAATATAGAGCTAGAGTTACATAGATATATTTTAATGTTTTTTGTTTAAATGGATTCCATTATGTTTTTTGTTATAGTGAAAATTTCAATTTAGTCGTTGACCATTTCAGGACTATAAAAAAATAGGTCAGGACCGGTACAGCATCTTGCATAGGTGTTGTTTAATGAAATCAGGTTTCCAGCTTTTAAATAAGATTTTATTAAAGAATTTGCTCTTTTTGTAAAGTGCTCTCAAGTTTTTATTTTGCTTGCTTTTCCATTATATTTCATTTTCATTATTTTTACATACACCTTGAAAAAGAAACAAAATAAATTTCGAAAGCTTGGGAATTATATAAAAGTTTTAAAAAATTACTGGCTGCAATCCCCAATAAATTAAATTGTTGATATATATATATATATATATATATATATATATATATATATATATATATATATATATATAACATATATGAAAATGTAAATGTATATTATTAATTGTTTATAATTTTGTGTTGTTTATCTGATTATATGTTATATTTAAAATGATGTAAATTTAAAATAATTATATTTAACTTTAAAATTTGATGTGAATTGAATTATTGTTTATAAATTTTTTTATCAACGACTCTATCTCAGGGCAGAATCCAATGTTTTATTTTATTAATTTGATATTGTCTTGAAATTATATGCATAATAACTATTATGTACCAAATGATACCTATGGATGTTTAAATTAAAAAGAAGAAGATCTGTAACCTATCTTCTCGTCAATGTGAGATTCTATGATTACTAATTATGTGAGTAAAATGATATGAAAAGATTAATAAATGGTGGTATTATACATATCAAAAAATTCTTAAAACTAATAAAATATGTGAATAGAGTAAAAGTGAAAATGAGGAAATTAATTGTTCATCCAATTATATATAGAAAACACAAGAAAGTTCTTTATTAAGGTGAATAGTGCAATATTAATACCGTAACTCCAGGATCTATGAATTCTCTCAGCTAGTCTGCTACAGGATTATCAAAAGAAACCATAAACTCGTTCAAGAAAAAGGTCTTCTAACTGCTTAATGAACTCTGCAACGCTGGTATGTACTTATTCCTTCTTTCTATTTAACACGTACTTGGAAATTCAAGATTACATTCATAGCACCATTTGCTATCACGTTCTCATCTTCTGATTTCTTTTATTTATATAAAAATTAACTTTCTGCTTACCAATATACTTTAGTTTTCTTCTTACAGACGTTTATAATAATATTCAATTACTCAAGACTGATTTATATTGAAATTTTTTAATAAAAATCGTAAAAAATTACAAGAGCAAATTTAACACGTCTTTTCTCTTTCTGAACAAAAAACAAGAGAGAGTCGTTTAAAATCAACAACTTCCAAAACAAAAATAACAAAAAACAACTATCCTAACAATTCTTATTAGTATCTATCTGATGCCTACTTGATAATAACTTAATTTATGACATCCGTGCACTTGATTAATTTCTATTTACAATTTATCTTATACCTAGGATTCTTATACAAATTTATGTTTTTTATTTATTACTATTAATATTAAAACTTTTCATTTCATTCTTTTAATAAATTTTTTAATTTAAAATTTAAACCATAATAATAACTTTTAAATACTCATATGCATTAGTTAATACAGCATATAATTCTACATTTAATTTATATTTGAACTTATTCTTTGCATAAAAAAAAATATTATTTCTAGGATACTTTCTCAGACAAATTTCTTGTTTTATAGAAAGAAAATTACATGATTCCTTTTATTTATAATTATGAATATATCATGGTACTCCTTATATTTTATTTTTAAATTTATGTTTCCTTTTTTAGGAACGAAGAAAAAATTAAAACAACACTAAAACTAAGGAACTTGAAGAAAATTAATACTATTTATATACAACCTAAACTTTGTATTCTGCCCAGGATCAAGAATATTCCTTTTTTTTTAATGAATTTATTAATAACTTAATTTGATCTGTTCTTTAATTTATAACATATAATAGGATAATATCACAATATATATATAAAAGGTGCCAAGAAAACGCGCACTATAATAAACAAAGGGGGATAACGGGGATGTAACGCAACAAAGGATCATGGTTACAAGTACCATTCCTACTTGTAACCATGATCCTTTGTTGCGTTACATGCCCGTTATCCCCCTTGGTTATATATATATATATATATATATATATATATATATATATATATATATATATATTATAACATATTGTAACGGGATAACCGTAAAGGAAGGGACCTTAATTTAAAAGATTGTTGTTGACAGTTGATTTTTATGACACACGGACAATGGAAAAGAGTTACCAAGTTGGAGATTTAGTCTGGCTCTATAACCCCCGACGGCGTCGAGGTATTTGTCCCAAATTACAAAAGAACTGGGAAGGTCCTTACACCATCAGGAAGAAGATTAACGATGTCATTTATCGGATCGTGAAAATTCCCAGAGGGAAACCCGTCGTGGTCCATCATGATCGTTTGGCGCCTTACCAGGGAAACCACAGTGGAGATGCGCAGCAACTCCAAGAAGATGGTTTGGCTGGCTCAGGGAGTGTGCGGAATTCCGATGTAGGAAATAACATTCCAGGAGAGATGAATCTAAGGAGGGGGCAGTGTAACGGGATAACCGTAAAGGAAGGGACCTTAATTTAAAAGATTGTTGTTGACAGTTGATTTTTAGAAGTTTGTAAAAAAATCAACTGACCATTTTAAATAATGTTTCTAGAAAATTCTAGAAACTTCTAAACACACTGACTAGATTAAATAATGTTGTATATAAGGGGATGCATGAGTAGTTAACGTCAGTTCAAGTTCAAGTATTCACAAGAGTTCATTGTATTGTCAAGTAGTTAGACGTTATCCAGCAGAGTTCAGTGTATCTTAACAATTTTGTAAATAAAATTGTGTAAAAAGCCCCCATAAGTGTTTCAAATTGGTGTCAGGTGTGGGGTGAAGATATAAGAATGCCTGGAAAAAAGATAAATGAACTATTGGTGGCAGAGCTCAGAAGAGAGCTCGAAGAATTAGAATTGGAAACTACTGGGACCAAATCTGTATTGTTGAATAGGCTCCGTGAATACTACCTAAGTAATAATTTGGACCCTGACGTTGTGGAGTTCAATGACCCGGTTCAAAAAGCAATTTCTGAACTATCGCAACGAATGACGAGCCAACAAGAAGAACAAACTCAACAACTTTCCCGGCTGCAAGAGGAGCTATCAGGACGAATGACGAGCCAACAAGAAGAACAAACTCAACAACTTTCCCGGCTGCAAGAGGAGCTATCAGGACGAATGACGAACCAACAAGAGGAGCTATCCAGTCAGATAAGAAGCCAGCGCGAAGACGTGTCCCAGCTATCACAGCGAATGACGAACCAACAAGAGGAGCTATCCAGTCAGATAAGAAGCCAGCGCGAAGAGGTGTCCCAGCTATCACAACGGATGTCTACCCTACCAGAAGAGTTATCCAGTTCCTTCTCCCAGCAAATATCACACCTTCGTGACGAGCAAAATCAGCAAGTTGCCAACTTGAATCAGCAGGTAGACAACTTGAATCAGCAAGTGGACAACATGAATCAGCAAGTGACCAACATGCGAGACGAGCAAAATCAACAAGTCGCCAACTTGCGAGACGAGCAAAACCAGATCAACCAGCAAATGCAGTCCGAGAAAAGGAAGCTTCAACAAGAACAGGAAGCTAGCCGCCGAAACCAAACCATCCACCACGGCGACGGAGATGCAAGAAGGATGGAAACCTGCCACGCAGACGTCGAACGACAAAGAAGCGAGGAGAAGACCCATGTACGAACGACGATGAAACCCCCGACCTTCGACGGGAAGACTTCCTGGCCAAATTACCTGAAACAATTCGACGCAGCGGCCAGAGCTAATGGATGGTCATCCCAGGAGAAAGCATTGTCCCTAACCGTAGCTCTGCGAGGCGAAGCTTTAGACGTCTTGCAATCATTGACACCGGATGAAGCTGACAACTTCGAGTTATTGGTCAATCGTCTAGAGATGCGTTATGGTCAAACTCATCTACAACCGGTGTACCGAATGCAGTTGAAGAGTCGAAAACAGAAAAATGGAGAAACTATCCAGGAATTTGAAGCGGATGTAGCAAGAATGGTACGACTTGCGTATTCAAATGCAGCGGAGGATTTCCTGCAGTGCCTAGCAGTCCAAACCTTCACCGATGGTCTTCGAGACGTCGAGTTGCAGCGCGCTGTACGGTTGGCGCGGCCGAAGACTCTTGTGGACGCCTTGACCATTGCCCTGGAGTTTGAGGCGGCGACGGAGGCCTCACGTGGAGTTGCTCGACTAAGGGAAATCACCGGTAACTACGACCATGCCGTTCATTTCGTTAGCGACGTTGAAGCGGTAGTAGAGAGATTAATGAAGTTATCTCCAAGAAGAAGGCGCCAAGTGAGATGCTGGAACTGCGGAGAACTAGGCCATATAAGAAATACTTGCCCCCAAAAAGAAAAATCTTCTGCTGAAGTACCCCAGCAGCAGGAAAACTAGAACGGGTCGACTCCTGGAGGGCGAAATCGACCCCAAACATTCCCGAAGTCCCTCACACCATTAAATTGGCAACTCTGCGACATCACGTGGACAGCTTATATCTAGATGGCCTCCTTGATGGGAAGAATATTAGCATGCTGGTAGACACTGGAGCTACAAAAACTATCGTCCGACCAACCATCATTATGCGAAATAAGATGTTGCCTACCAGTTGGAGACTGCGTACCGCTACCGGAGATTCTGCTAGAGTCTACGGTGAGATACAGGTGACGCTACAGTTTGGTTCAACCTCTCTTGTTCACTCAGTGCTGGTGGCTGACGTTGATGAAGATGTTGTTCTGGGCATGGATGTTATGCTCCACTGTGGTTTTCATTTGGATCTTCGCCAACGCATCCTTCGTACTGGTAATGAAGAAATATTCCTGCACCGAAAACAAGTTGACAATGCCTCGATTAAGCTAATCGATGATATCGAACTTCCGGCAAGCTGCGAATGTGTCGTCACAGCGCGGTTGGATGGACTGGAGCCAGATGGTGCCCCAGCCATGATAGAGCCGAAGAACCATGACCATGAATTGGGAAAAGGACTCCTTGTGGGTAAGACTCTTGTTAGATCCGCCAAAGAGGTACCCATCCGAGTTATCAACTTGAACGATCATCCAGTTCTTCTCCGAAAGAACACGGAAATGGGAAGTTTAGAACCAGTAATGGCCATAATTCACAAGATAAATGTTACGGAAAAAGATGAGACCAACGAAATTGAACAATTAATGACAAAATTAGACCCCTCTTTGTCAAAATTAGAAAAGAAACAGGTAAAAGATCTACTTTACCGTTATAAACCTGTATTTGGTTCTAAAAGTAAACTAGGAAGAACTGATGTTGTACAACATAGAATTGACACTGGTGATGCACGTCTGATTCGACAGGTACCCCGAAGGATGCCTCAAGTTAAAAAGGAAGAAGCAGACAGAGTCCTTAAAGAAATGATTCAAAATGGCATAGTCGAACCATCCAGTAGTCCGTGGGCTTCTCCTGTGGTATTAGTGAGAAAGAAAGACGGATCAATGCGGTTTTGTGTCGACTATCGAAAGCTAAATGATGTCACTAAGAAGGACAGTTATCCTCTGCCAAGGATTGATGATGCCCTCGACGCTTTGGCGGGTTCTACTCTGTTTTCTACCTTGGACCTTAAAAGCGGATACTGGCAAGTTAAAATGAATCCTGCAGACAAAGAAAAGACTGCCTTTACCAGTGGATCAGGGTTATGGCAATTCACAGTCCTTCCATTTGGCCTCTGTAATGCTCCTGTGACGTTTGAACGACTAATGGAGAACATCCTGCGGGGTTTGTCATGGGAAACTTGTCTAGTTTATCTAGACGACATCATCATAATGGGTAAGACCTTTAAGGAACATTTATCTAACCTGGAAGAAGTTTTTAAAAGATTACAGAACGCTAATCTAACATTGAATGTTAAGAAATGCCACTTGTTCCAGAGACAGGTCAACTATTTAGGACATAACGTAAGCAAGGATGGCGTTGCTGTTGACCCCGCTAAGATACAAGCCGTTCAGGAGTGGCCAATCCCTATCGACAAACATCAGCTCCGGAGTTTCTTGGGTCTTTGTTCCTATTACCGACGATATGTCAAGAATTTTGGAGACATCGCCAAACCCTTGACACGTTTGACAGAACAAGATAAGTCCTTCTGTTGGGATCAGGAATGTCAAAAGGCGTTTGAAATATTGAAGAAACAGCTTACGTCAGCACCTGTTCTTGCTTATCCACTTCCTGATGGTAAGCTTATTCTGGACACCGACGCCAGCAATGTGGGAATTGGAGCCGTCTTGTCACAGCTACAAGACGGTAAGGAAAGAGTGGTTGGTTACTTCAGCAAAACTTTATCGAAAGCTGAAAAGAACTACTGTGTAACTCGGAGGGAACTGTTAGCAGTTGTAAAATCCGTCGAACATTTTTATAAATATCTGTATGGCAGAAAATTCCTGATCAGAACAGACCATGCTAGTTTAAAGTGGCTACTTAGCTTTAGGAACCCAGAAGGACAGATAGCAAGATGGCTCGAAAAACTGCAGGAATATGATGTTGAAATCGAGCACAGACCTGGAACCAGACATCGTAATGCTGATGCACTTTCCAGAAGACCATGTCGACCTGATTGCCCCCATTGTACCCGTATGGAGCAGAACGAGGAAAAACTTGCCTTAGTTAAGGTTGTGCCAGAAGACGAGAGCTCTATGCTGGAGGAGCAACAAGAAAACGATCCCGTTCTGAGAAAGATTAGGGAGTGGAAGAGAATGGACCGTCGTCCGTTGTGGAAAGAGATATCCTCATCCTCTCCTGCTTTAAAAGCATACTGGTCCCAATGGAACTCTTTAATTTTGGACGGAGGGCTCGTTAAAAGACTTGTAGAAAATTCCGAGGACACAGAAACAAGGAAACAAATAGTGGTCCCAAGAAATGCTGTACCGGAAATTTTAAAACAGATGCATAATGATAGTTCTGGAGGACATCTGGGTATCACGAAAACGCTGCAAAAGATCCGAGATAGATTTTACTGGGTAAATTGCACTAATGATGTTAAAGATTGGTGTCGTAAATGCACTACATGTGCTGCCAGTAACGGTCCGCACCGAAAACCGAAGGCGGAAATGCAGCAATACTTGGTTGGAAGTCCTTTTGAAAGAATCGCAGTAGATGTATTGGGGCCACTTCCACAGACCGATGTAGGAAACAAGTACATCTTTGTTGTAATGGACTACTTCACTAAATGGGTTGAAGCATATGCAGTGCCCAATCAGGAAGCTACCACTTTAGCAGATATATTGGTTGAAGAATTCGTAAGCCGATTTGGGGTACCATTAGAATTACATTCAGACCAAGGAAGAAATTTTGAGAGCAAGCTGTTTCAAGAAGTTTGCCAAAGATTAGGCATCCACAAAACGAGAACCACAGCGATGCACCCTCAGTCTGATGGAATGGTGGAACGAATGAACCGGACTATAACCAACTATCTGTCGAAAGTGGTGTCAGATTGTCAGAGGGATTGGGATCGACATATTCCACTATTTCTAATGGCAATTCGATCGGCCATCAACGAATCAACTGGCCAAACGCCTGCGAAGGTCCTGTTCGGTAGAGAAATGAGGCTACCATGTGACTTGGTGTTTGGTTGTAAACCTGGTGAAGAAATGGCACGTCAACAATATGTCGCCGACCTTCAGAATCGAATGGAAAATATACACAACCTGGTGCGTGGAAAACTACAATTATCTAGTGATCGGATGAAGAGGTACTATGACACACGGACAATGGAAAAGAGTTACCAAGTTGGAGATTTAGTCTGGCTCTATAACCCCCGACGGCGTCGAGGTATTTGTCCCAAATTACAAAAGAACTGGGAAGGTCCTTACACCATCAGGAAGAAGATTAACGATGTCATTTATCGGATCGTGAAAATTCCCAGAGGGAAACCCGTCGTGGTCCATCATGATCGTTTGGCGCCTTACCAGGGAAACCACAGTGGAGATGCGCAGCAACTCCAAGAAGATGGTTTGGCTGGCTCAGGGAGTGTGCGGAATTCCGATGTAGGAAATAACATTCCAGGAGAGATGAATCTAAGGAGGGGGCAGTGTAACGGGATAACCGTAAAGGAAGGGACCTTAATTTAAAAGATTGTTGTTGACAGTTGATTTTTAGAAGTTTGTAAAAAAATCAACTGACCATTTTAAATAATGTTTCTAGAAAATTCTAGAAACTTCTAAACACACTGACTAGATTAAATAATGTTGTATATAAGGGGATGCATGAGCAGTTAACGTCAGTTCAAGTTCAAGTATTCACAAGAGTTCATTGTATTGTCAAGTAGTTAGACGTTATCCAGCAGAGTTCAGTGTATCTTAACAATTTTGTAAATAAAATTGTGTAAAAAGCCCCCATAAGTGTTTCAATATATAACTTGCTAAGTATTTGATTTTTAAGTATATATGCTATAATTTAAAGTTTTTCCTTTTTAATTAAATTTAAACTTTTAATAAAATATTTTAATTAAGGTAAATGACTTTTTTATATGATTCCAAATATATATTTTATATTGCCCGTGCTACTCTTACCTTCAGAGCAGAGTTCAAAATTTAGAAAAATTAATTATTGAAATTTATTTCTTAATTTTTTAATAAACAGAGTTTTTATTTAATTTTAATTTAATTTTAATATCTTATTTGGAACGCCAATGGTAAGAACTGACAAGTGGTTGCGTCAAATATCGATTTTTAACTGAAATTAACCTTAAAAACTCTATTATAATAAGTATTAACTGTGAAAAGTGAAAAGTGAAAAGTAATTGTTCTCTCTAATTTAAACTTTTAATAAAATATTTTAATTAAGGTAAATGACTTTTTTTATATGATTCCAAATATATATTTTATATTGCCCGTGCTACTCTTACCTTCAGAGCAGAGTTCAAAATTTAGAAAAATTAATTATTGAAATTTATTTCTTAATTTTTTAATAAACAGAGTTTTTATTTAATTTTAATTTAATTTTAATATCTTATTTGGAACGCCAATGGTAAGAACTGACAAGTGGTTGCGTCAAATATCGATTTTTAACTGAAATTAACCTTAAAAACTCTATTATAATAAGTATTAACTGTGAAAAGTGAAAAGTAATTGTTCTAATAAAATTCTAAAATGAAAATAAGAAATTCTAAATAATTTTAAATCTAGTGATGTGAAAAATTTTTTTTTATATGAAAGTGAAAATGAATATAACTTATACAACAAGAAATTAAACAGACAATTATTTATTTTTGGATTAAAATACCGTGTAACTTAAGCTAATCCGCTTCTTTAAGTCTTCTACCATATAAATACTGCTCAAACCATATAAATGACAAATTTTCTTTAATTCTTGAGAAAAACTGCTTTAATTAAAACTGGTAAGTACTTATTTCAATACTTCTCTTCTTAAACTGACGATTTAATCTTCTTAACAATGATAAATATTCTTTCTAATAAAATATCTCTTTTCTTCGACTTTTTCAATCTTTTAAAATAACTTTAAATAATCTTTCTTCTTACCAAACTCGTACAAAATCCTTCTATTCAACTTTAGTACCAATATTATATCATTCAAATCTCTTTAAACTTATTTTTTTAATGAAAAAATTCAATTTTAATACTCCAGAACATTTATTACAACCATTCGCTTCGACAGACCAAGGGAAAGAGAAACAATCTCACAAATCAACAAACTAACAAAAGACTATCAATAACTATCTAAATCCTATATCAATTTTTTCAAAACAAACTTGATTCTATACAAATAAAACAAATCAGCACCACTAGATTACTTATCTTAATTTCTTTAACAATTTCTACCATCATACATATTAGTTTTATAACAATATTTTACAAATTTGTATTATAACCCTACATACTAGATTTCTAACAAAAATCCTAAATTTTATTTTCTATTATGTTTTAATATAAATTTAACTTTTTTAGAATTTCTCAATTTCTTATTAATTTTATTAATGACAAATATGAATATTATGAAAATAATAAATATGGAAATTATGGAAGTGAAAATTTATACACAATCTGTTAAAAGTAAGTATTCTATTATTTATTCGATTAATTAAATTATTTTAAACCAACGCATGTATTTTAATATTTAAGTTTTAATTCATCTTTCTTATTTTATTTTTCCTTTCTTTTTTAGGAATGAAGAGAATAATTTTTAATATACTGGAAAATGAAACTAAATTATGCAAATATCAAAGTCTTTTCTGGGACGCAACAAGGATCATGGCTCACACAGGAGTCCTATCGCCATTTTGTGCTTTCGGCCAGCGATGCCAATGGTTTTTCGGGTAGTAGCAACCAGCGTCGCCACGTTGGCGAAACGGACTCATTATATATATATATATATATATATATATATATATATATATATATATATATATATATATATATTGAGATGATATTAGTTACTATGTATATTAAATAAGAATGTAGAAGGAAAATCTAATGGAAAGTAGAGAAAGGAGATTTTCTTATTTCGAGTCAGAGCGCAAATTTAGTAACACTGGGATTGATTATCATCATCTTCTTCATAATTCCTAAAAAAGAAAAAAGAAAATAGAATAATAAGAAAAAAAAATACAAATACATTTCAAAGATTTTTATTTAAAGATTCAAAAATGATTAATCTACATTATATAAAGTTTTGATAATTATGAAATTGATAAATGGGTAAAGTAGATAATTAAAAGTTTATAAAATTGCCAATACGTTAGTAATCAAACATTAATTTTAAATGAATTAGGGGTGTAAGTAAATGAGAAAATAAATTATAAAAAAAAGACATCACAAATAGTTAAAATACATGTTAAAACTTCTACTTACTTTTAAATTATACGTATTTACCAACCATATTCTAATTTATAAATAGTTCAAATGCCAAATGAAATATTCTGAAAAAGAGAAAATTATTAGTTTGTAGTGCTAGTAAATTTCATAAGAATATAAAAAAAAATGATCATTGTTTTAAATTGTAATATTGAATCAAGAATTAGATTTTGTTAATAATTTTATTTGAATAAGAAATTAGTAGGCGATTAGATGGAAAAGATGTATAGATTTAAGTTTGTTGAATTTGTCAATTGTTTTTTTGTTGATTCTGATAGAATCTCTCTTGTTTTTGACCTTCTGAAGAGGAAGGATGTAAAAAGTTTCGATGAAGATTTTTTGTAAAAATTATGATGTTAAAAGAAAGTTAAAAAGGAGATTAGTAAGATTTATATTATAAATAATTAGTTAAGAAGTTTGTAGAAGATATGTCTCTTGTTTTCTGGTTGTTGAAAGAGAAGTTGTATTAAAAATTTGCTCCGTAGAAATTTTGAGTTTTTTTTGAAAGTATTGAGAATAGAAAGTATTAAAACAGTTTAAAGTATCAAGATTATCCCAAGGTAACCAGAGAGAGCAATTGGTAAGAGAAATTTATATGATTTTATGAAGAAATAGATATTTCAATTTATGGGGCTGAGCACTTTATGGTATAACTGTATTTTAATTGAGTTAAAGAAGATTAAATTAATATTTAACAAGAAAGAAAGTCTTAATTACACTTACCAGAAGAAAATAGTAGCCATACATCGCTTAGTTTTGAAGAGGAATTGATTAATTGATCTTCATAAAGTTTCCTGAAATCTTTGCTGTATTGGAAGAAGAAAGTAGATTGTCCTAAGAACTGAATCCTGATTCCAGAAGAGGGTGAAGCTTCACACAAATGGTAACAACTTTGCACTCGTTATAATAAAGAGTTTTATATGTGTTTGATTTTTGAAATTATGATGAACATTTTTATTTCACTGTTTTATGTATTTAACTAAATTATTTTTATTCATTTTTTGATAAGTTTAATCCAAATTGTTCAATAACTCAAGACAGAATATTTCATTTATAGATATTTGATGCATGTTTTGGTTTATCAACGGTATCTTTGAAGTTTGACACATTTTGAATTAGAAAGGTTAGAAATTTATATGCAATTCACGCCTAGGAAATATTGTTGGTCTAGGATAGTGCGGTTATACAGTCATTTTATTGCAAATTTGTGTATTATTTGATTTTGAATCTAGTTTGGTTGAATATTTGAACTCTGACCTTGACATAAGGGAATAGCCGGTAGCATATTTAATTAATCATATTGGAAAATAATTACACTGAGTTAATTCTTACCTATTCACTATTTATATTTAAAATTTAAAATTAATTAAAGGTAAGGAATATTTTATAACATAGTGATTGATATTATCAAAACATATTATTATTATTCATACATGTTATAATATATATATATATATATATATATATATATATATATATATGCGAAAGGGGGAAAATTAATGGGCATGTACGCACAAAGGACCATAGGGTCACGAATAGGGAATGGTAACCGCAGACATGCATGTTTCTGGCTCGTTAGCCGTCATCAGTGCGGCATAACCAAGTAAGGTATTGCACTTGGCCAGCAAAAGTGTTGAGTACTTTGGAGCAAAGGATGGTAGGGAAACATGTATTAAAAACCAAAAAACACAAACAACGAAACTCACACAAAAGCCCTATCGCCATTTGTGGCTTCGGCCAGCTGTGCCCACATTTCGGGGCTACGAACAGCGTCGCCGCGTTGGCGAAACAGACTTATTGTGTTTGAGCCGTTCCAAGCCCAGGATGTAAAACATATATATATATATATATATATATATATATATATATATATATATATATATATATATATAAGGGGAAAAATTAATGGGCATGTACGCAAAAAGGATGATAGGGTCACGAATAGGGAATGGTAACCGCAGACATGCATGTTTCTGGCTCGTTAGCCGTCATCAGTGCGGCATAACCAAGTAAGGTATTGCACTTGGCCAGCAAGAGTGTTGAGTACTTGGGAGCAAAGGATGGTAGGGAAACATGTATTAAAAAGCGAAAAACACAAACAACGAAACTCACACAAGAGTCCTATCGCCATTTGTGGCTTCGGCCAGCTGTGCCCACATTTCGGGGCTACGAACAGCGTCGCCGCGTTGGCGAAACGGACTCATTGTGTTTGAGCCGTTCCAAGCCCAGGATGTAAAACAAAAAAGGGGTGCCAAGTATGCGTACCTATAACAAACAAAAGGGGAAAAATTAATGGGCATGTACGCAAAAAGGATGATAGGGTCACGAATAGGGAATGGTAACCGCAGACATGCATGTTTCTGGCTCGTTAGCCGTCATCAGTGCGGCATAACCAAGTAAGGTATTGCACTTGGCCAGCAAGAGTGTTGAGTACTTGGGAGCAAAGGATGGTAGGGAAACATGTATTAAAAAGCGAAAAACACAAACAACGAAACTCACACAAGAGTCCTATCGCCATTTGTGGCTTCGGCCAGCTGTGCCCACATTTCGGGGCTACGAACAGCGTCGCCGCGTTGGCGAAACGGACTCATTGTGTTTGAGCCGTTCCAAGCCCAGGATGTAAAACAAAAAAGGAGTGCCAAGTATGCGTACCTATAACAAACAAAAGGGGAAAAATTAATGGGCATGTACGCAAAAAGGATGATAGGGTCACGAATATACCATTCCCTATTCGTGACCCTATCATCCTTTTTGCGTACATGCCCATTAATTTTTCCCCTTTTGTTTGTTATAGGTACGCATACTTGGCACCCCTTTTTTGTTTTACATCCTGGGCTTGGAACGGCTCAAACACAATGAGTCCGTTTCGCCAACGCGGCGACGCTGTTCGTAGCCCCGAAATGTGGGCACAGCTGGCCGAAGCCACAAATGGCGATAGGACTCTTGTGTGAGTTTCGTTGTTTGTGTTTTTTGCTTTTTAATACATGTTTCCCTACTATCCTTTGCTCCCAAGTACTCAACACTCTTGCTGGCCAAGTGCAATACCTTACTTGGTTATGCCGCACTGATGACGGCTAACGAGCCAGAAACATGCATGTCTGCGGTTACCATTCCCTATTCGTGACCCTATCATCCTTTTTGCGTACATGCCCATTAATTTTTCCCCTTTTGTTTGTTATAGGTACGCATACTTGGCACCCCTTTTTTGTTTTACATCCTGGGCTTGGAACGGCTCAAACACAATGAGTCCGTTTCGCCAACGCGGCGACGCTGTTCGTAGCCCCGAAATGTGGGCACAGCTGGCCGAAGCCACAAATGGCGATAGGACTCTTGTGTGAGTTTCGTTGTTTGTGTTTTTCGCTTTTTAATACATGTTTCCCTACCATCCTTTGCTCCCAAGTACTCAACACTCTTGCTGGCCAAGTGCAATACCTTACTTGGTTATGCCGCACTGATGACGGCTAACGAGCCAGAAACATGCATGTCTGCGGTTACCATTCCCTATTCGTGACCCTATCATCCTTTTTGCGTACATGCCCATTAATTTTTCCCCTTTTGTTTGTTATAGGTACGCATACTTGGCACCCCTTTTTTATATATATATATATATATATATATATATATATATTGAGATGATATTAGTTACTATGTATATTAAATAAGAATGTAGAAGGAAAATCTAATGGAAAGTAGAGAAAGGAGATTTTCTTATTTCGAGTCAGAGCGCAAATTTAGTAACACTGGGATTGATTATCATCATCTTCTTCATAATTCCTAAAAAAGAAAAAAGAAAATAGAATAATAAGAAAAAAAAATACAAATACATTTCAAAGATTTTTATTTAAAGATTCAAAAATGATTAATCTACATTATATAAAGTTTTGATAATTATGAAATTGATAAATGGGTAAAGTAGATAATTAAAAGTTTATAAAATTGCCAATACGTTAGTAATCAAACATTAATTTTAAATGAATTAGGGGTGTAAGTAAATGAGAAAATAAATTATAAAAAAAAGACATCACAAATAGTTAAAATACATGTTAAAACTTCTACTTACTTTTAAATTATACGTATTTACCAACCATATTCTAATTTATAAATAGTTCAAATGCCAAATGAAATATTCTGAAAAAGAGAAAATTATTAGTTTGTAGTGCTAGTAAATTTCATAAGAATATAAAAAAAAATGATCATTGTTTTAAATTGTAATATTGAATCAAGAATTAGATTTTGTTAATAATTTTATTTGAATAAGAAATTAGTAGGCGATTAGATGGAAAAGATGTATAGATTTAAGTTTGTTGAATTTGTCAATTGTTTTTTTGTTGATTCTGATAGAATCTCTCTTGTTTTTGACCTTCTGAAGAGGAAGGATGTAAAAAGTTTCGATGAAGATTTTTTGTAAAAATTATGATGTTAAAAGAAAGTTAAAAAGGAGATTAGTAAGATTTATATTATAAATAATTAGTTAAGAAGTTTGTAGAAGATATGTCTCTTGTTTTCTGGTTGTTGAAAGAGAAGTTGTATTAAAAATTTGCTCCGTAGAAATTTTGAGTTTTTTTTGAAAGTATTGAGAATAGAAAGTATTAAAACAGTTTAAAGTATCAAGATTATCCCAAGGTAACCAGAGAGAGCAATTGGTAAGAGAAATTTATATGATTTTATGAAGAAATAGATATTTCAATTTATGGGGCTGAGCACTTTATGGTATAACTGTATTTTAATTGAGTTAAAGAAGATTAAATTAATATTTAACAAGAAAGAAAGTCTTAATTACACTTACCAGAAGAAAATAGTAGCCATACATCGCTTAGTTTTGAAGAGGAATTGATTAATTGATCTTCATAAAGTTTCCTGAAATCTTTGCTGTATTGGAAGAAGAAAGTAGATTGTCCTAAGAACTGAATCCTGATTCCAGAAGAGGGTGAAGCTTCACACAAATGGTAACAACTTTGCACTCGTTATAATAAAGAGTTTTATATGTGTTTGATTTTTGAAATTATGATGAACATTTTTATTTCACTGTTTTATGTATTTAACTAAATTATTTTTATTCATTTTTTGATAAGTTTAATCCAAATTGTTCAATAACTCAAGACAGAATATTTCATTTATAGATATTTGATGCATGTTTTGGTTTATCAACGGTATCTTTGAAGTTTGACACATTTTGAATTAGAAAGGTTAGAAATTTATATGCAATTCACGCCTAGGAAATATTGTTGGTCTAGGATAGTGCGGTTATACAGTCATTTTATTGCAAATTTGTGTATTATTTGATTTTGAATCTAGTTTGGTTGAATATTTGAACTCTGACCTTGACATAAGGGAATAGCCGGTAGCATATTTAATTAATCATATTGGAAAATAATTACACTGAGTTAATTCTTACCTATTCACTATTTATATTTAAAATTTAAAATTAATTAAAGGTAAGGAATATTTTATAACATAGTGATTGATATTATCAAAACATATTATTATTATTCATACATGTTATAAATTTTGGCGCCCAACGTGGGGCTCTAAACAATCAAAATTAGAGCCGATTCAAATAATTAAAATTTGAGAATTTTGTTAAATTTTTTTTTATTATTTCGCTCTAAACAATCAAAACTAGAGCCTATTTAAATAATTAATATTTAAAATATTTTTTTTTGAAAACTTGATTTGAAATTTTTTTTTGTGATTCATATTAGTTATATTTATCTCGATAGAATAAATTGTGAATATGGAGGGAAAAATGAGATTGAGAGATGGTAAGATAGTAGGAGATGAGAGTGAAAGTAGTGATGGAGGAGAGATTGAGATGGAAAGTGTGGCGGTACAAGTACATGAAGAGAGAGTGTTAGGAGCAGGAGATTACCGAGTGGAAGAGCTCATTCAAACAGAGCAAACACAGGAAGAAGCAGAAATGGAAGAAGGAGAGAATTTAATAGAGATAGGGGGAGAGCAGGATCGAACCATGGTTGAAATAGAGATAGAAGCAACTGCAGGTGAAAATGAACAGGAAGAACAGGTAGTACAGGAAAGACCAAGAGAAGAGCCCCAACCTGATATGTTCAGGATGATACAAAGTCTCATGATGAATATGAGTAAAGATATTGATAAGAAATTTAATCATATAAAAGAAGATAATATGAAGATGAAAGAAGAAATAAATAAGAAATTGGATCAACAAAAAGAAGAAATTAAAGATATAAAAAAAGATATAAAAGAAGATAATGTGAAGATGAGGAAAGATATGGATAAGAAATTTGAAGAAAAGAATAAAATATTGGATGAAATCAAAGAAGATAATAAGTATTTTGAAGAGAAGAATAAAAAATTGAATGAGGCTTACGAAAAATTGGATGAAATACAAGAAGACATGACAGAAAATATGAATGAGAAATTAAAAGAAGAAGTGAATAACAAACTAGAAGAAAATAATGAAGGATTAGATGAAGTAAAAGAAGATATGAATAATAAACCAGAGGAGAACAATAAGAAATTGAATGAGACTAACGAAATATTGGAGAAAATAGAAGATGATAGTAAGAAATTTGAAGAGAAATTGGAGGATAAGAATGAAAAATTGGATGAAAGGAAGGAAGATATTATAAAAGAGTTGGATAAGAAGTTTGAAGAAATGAATAAAAGTATTATGATGACTATGGATAAAAATATTATGAATATGAATGAAACAATTGAAGAGAAAGTTGAAGAGAAGAATAAAAAATTGGATGGAATGACAGAAGATATGAAAGAATATATGAATAACAAACTAGAGGAAAATAATAAAAAATTGGATGAGAATAATAAAATATTGGATGAAATGACGGAAGATATGAAGGAAAATATGAATAAAAAACTTGAAGAGAATAATGAAAGATTGGAGGAAAGAAGAGAAGATATGAAGGAAGATGTGAATAAAAAATTTGAAGAGATTAATAATAAATTGAATCAGACTAATAAAAGATTGAAGGAAATAAAAGAAAATACTAAGATATTTAGAAGAGAAATTAATAACATAAAACAAGACAATTTGAAGAGTACAGAGGAAGACACAAATCAAATAGATGAAGGAAGGGAGAAGACTATTAAGAAATTTGTAGATGAATATAAAGCAAAACAAGCAGAAAAGAGTGAAAATAAAATAATTCAGAAAGTTAAAGACAGTGGTATATTGCTAAGTCATACGAAAAAACAGAATAAACCAGAACAAGTAGAAGAAATTCAAGCAATAATGCACCATCAAATTGGTAACAACAGAGAAAATCAAAATTTGCCTGTGGATGATAAGCAATTTTGTAAATATTTCTTGGGAAAGATAAAACAAGCATTCTTGGAAAAATTGTACATTTGGAAATATAAAGAAAGGGGGAAGAAAACTAAATTTATAATAGCTTTTAGGTATATAGGAAAATACCAAGAAAGGGGGAAGAAATTTAAATCTATAATAGGTATTAGGTATATTTGGAAATATCAGGAAAGAGGCAAGATATTTAGGTGTATCGGAAAATTAAATGTATAGGAAATATATTAAATAAGGGGGAACAAGTTTAAAAGTAGAAAAATTAAGTTATATTTGAATGAATGTTAGAAAGGGGGAAGGAATTTGAGATTAACAGAATTTTACAAATTAAAAAAATTCATAAAGATGTTAGGTAGATGATATTAATAGCAAAGTTTTGTAAATAATAGTATTAAGATGTAAATATCAAATTAAGATTGAATGGTTTTATTAAAAAAAGGTTTATACAATCTGTGCAAATAATATTAATTGAGGCTAAAGTTTTTGTAAAATGAGTGTTTATTTATAAAAAAAAAATAGATTCAAATTATAATTTTTAATCCAACATCAATGAAATGTTTGATGTAAAAATTTTAATTGGGGGATTTGAGATGATATTAGTTACTATGTATATTAAATAAGAATGTAGAAGGAAAATCTAATGGAAAGTAGAGAAAGGAGATTTTCTTATTTCGAGTCAGAGCGCAAATTTAGTAACACTGGGATTGATTATCATCATCTTCTTCATAATTCCTAAAAAAGAAAAAAGAAAATAGAATAATAAGAAAAAAAAATACAAATACATTTCAAAGATTTTTATTTAAAGATTCAAAAATGATTAATCTACATTATATAAAGTTTTGATAATTATGAAATTGATAAATGGGTAAAGTAGATAATTAAAAGTTTATAAAATTGCCAATACGTTAGTAATCAAACATTAATTTTAAATGAATTAGGGGTGTAAGTAAATGAGAAAATAAATTATAAAAAAAAGACATCACAAATAGTTAAAATACATGTTAAAACTTCTACTTACTTTTAAATTATACGTATTTACCAACCATATTCTAATTTATAAATAGTTCAAATGCCAAATGAAATATTCTGAAAAAGAGAAAATTATTAGTTTGTAGTGCTAGTAAATTTCATAAGAATATAAAAAAAAATGATCATTGTTTTAAATTGTAATATTGAATCAAGAATTAGATTTTGTTAATAATTTTATTTGAATAAGAAATTAGTAGGCGATTAGATGGAAAAGATGTATAGATTTAAGTTTGTTGAATTTGTCAATTGTTTTTTTGTTGATTCTGATAGAATCTCTCTTGTTTTTGACCTTCTGAAGAGGAAGGATGTAAAAAGTTTCGATGAAGATTTTTTGTAAAAATTATGATGTTAAAAGAAAGTTAAAAAGGAGATTAGTAAGATTTATATTATAAATAATTAGTTAAGAAGTTTGTAGAAGATATGTCTCTTGTTTTCTGGTTGTTGAAAGAGAAGTTGTATTAAAAATTTGCTCCGTAGAAATTTTGAGTTTTTTTTGAAAGTATTGAGAATAGAAAGTATTAAAACAGTTTAAAGTATCAAGATTATCCCAAGGTAACCAGAGAGAGCAATTGGTAAGAGAAATTTATATGATTTTATGAAGAAATAGATATTTCAATTTATGGGGCTGAGCACTTTATGGTATAACTGTATTTTAATTGAGTTAAAGAAGATTAAATTAATATTTAACAAGAAAGAAAGTCTTAATTACACTTACCAGAAGAAAATAGTAGCCATACATCGCTTAGTTTTGAAGAGGAATTGATTAATTGATCTTCATAAAGTTTCCTGAAATCTTTGCTGTATTGGAAGAAGAAAGTAGATTGTCCTAAGAACTGAATCCTGATTCCAGAAGAGGGTGAAGCTTCACACAAATGGTAACAACTTTGCACTCGTTATAATAAAGAGTTTTATATGTGTTTGATTTTTGAAATTATGATGAACATTTTTATTTCACTGTTTTATGTATTTAACTAAATTATTTTTATTCATTTTTTGATAAGTTTAATCCAAATTGTTCAATAACTCAAGACAGAATATTTCATTTATAGATATTTGATGCATGTTTTGGTTTATCAACGGTATCTTTGAAGTTTGACACATTTTGAATTAGAAAGGTTAGAAATTTATATGCAATTCACGCCTAGGAAATATTGTTGGTCTAGGATAGTGCGGTTATACAGTCATTTTATTGCAAATTTGTGTATTAATTGATTTTGAATCTAGTTTGGTTGAATATTTGAACTCTGACCTTGACATAAGGGAATAGCCGGTAGCATATTTAATTAATCATATTGGAAAATAATTACACTGAGTTAATTCTTACCTATTCACTATTTATATTTAAAATTTAAAATTAATTAAAGGTAAGGAATATTTTATAACATAGTGATTGATATTATCAAAACATATTATTATTATTCATACATGTTATAATATATATATATATATATATATATATATATATATGCGAAAGGGGGAAAATTAATGGGCATGTACGCACAAAGGACCATAGGGTCACGAATAGGGAATGGTAACCGCAGACATGCATGTTTCTGGCTCGTTAGCCGTCATCAGTGCGGCATAACCAAGTAAGGTATTGCACTTGGCCAGCAAAAGTGTTGAGTACTTTGGAGCAAAGGATGGTAGGGAAACATGTATTAAAAACCAAAAAACACAAACAACGAAACTCACACAAAAGCCCTATCGCCATTTGTGGCTTCGGCCAGCTGTGCCCACATTTCGGGGCTACGAACAGCGTCGCCGCGTTGGCGAAACAGACTTATTGTGTTTGAGCCGTTCCAAGCCCAGGATGTAAAACATATATATATATATATATATATATATATATATATATATATATATATATATATATATATATAAGGGGAAAAATTAATGGGCATGTACGCAAAAAGGATGATAGGGTCACGAATAGGGAATGGTAACCGCAGACATGCATGTTTCTGGCTCGTTAGCCGTCATCAGTGCGGCATAACCAAGTAAGGTATTGCACTTGGCCAGCAAGAGTGTTGAGTACTTGGGAGCAAAGGATGGTAGGGAAACATGTATTAAAAAGCGAAAAACACAAACAACGAAACTCACACAAGAGTCCTATCGCCATTTGTGGCTTCGGCCAGCTGTGCCCACATTTCGGGGCTACGAACAGCGTCGCCGCGTTGGCGAAACGGACTCATTGTGTTTGAGCCGTTCCAAGCCCAGGATGTAAAACAAAAAAGGGGTGCCAAGTATGCGTACCTATAACAAACAAAAGGGGAAAAATTAATGGGCATGTACGCAAAAAGGATGATAGGGTCACGAATAGGGAATGGTAACCGCAGACATGCATGTTTCTGGCTCGTTAGCCGTCATCAGTGCGGCATAACCAAGTAAGGTATTGCACTTGGCCAGCAAGAGTGTTGAGTACTTGGGAGCAAAGGATGGTAGGGAAACATGTATTAAAAAGCGAAAAACACAAACAACGAAACTCACACAAGAGTCCTATCGCCATTTGTGGCTTCGGCCAGCTGTGCCCACATTTCGGGGCTACGAACAGCGTCGCCGCGTTGGCGAAACGGACTCATTGTGTTTGAGCCGTTCCAAGCCCAGGATGTAAAACAAAAAAGGAGTGCCAAGTATGCGTACCTATAACAAACAAAAGGGGAAAAATTAATGGGCATGTACGCAAAAAGGATGATAGGGTCACGAATATACCATTCCCTATTCGTGACCCTATCATCCTTTTTGCGTACATGCCCATTAATTTTTCCCCTTTTGTTTGTTATAGGTACGCATACTTGGCACCCCTTTTTTGTTTTACATCCTGGGCTTGGAACGGCTCAAACACAATGAGTCCGTTTCGCCAACGCGGCGACGCTGTTCGTAGCCCCGAAATGTGGGCACAGCTGGCCGAAGCCACAAATGGCGATAGGACTCTTGTGTGAGTTTCGTTGTTTGTGTTTTTTGCTTTTTAATACATGTTTCCCTACTATCCTTTGCTCCCAAGTACTCAACACTCTTGCTGGCCAAGTGCAATACCTTACTTGGTTATGCCGCACTGATGACGGCTAACGAGCCAGAAACATGCATGTCTGCGGTTACCATTCCCTATTCGTGACCCTATCATCCTTTTTGCGTACATGCCCATTAATTTTTCCCCTTTTGTTTGTTATAGGTACGCATACTTGGCACCCCTTTTTTGTTTTACATCCTGGGCTTGGAACGGCTCAAACACAATGAGTCCGTTTCGCCAACGCGGCGACGCTGTTCGTAGCCCCGAAATGTGGGCACAGCTGGCCGAAGCCACAAATGGCGATAGGACTCTTGTGTGAGTTTCGTTGTTTGTGTTTTTCGCTTTTTAATACATGTTTCCCTACCATCCTTTGCTCCCAAGTACTCAACACTCTTGCTGGCCAAGTGCAATACCTTACTTGGTTATGCCGCACTGATGACGGCTAACGAGCCAGAAACATGCATGTCTGCGGTTACCATTCCCTATTCGTGACCCTATCATCCTTTTTGCGTACATGCCCATTAATTTTTCCCCTTTTGTTTGTTATAGGTACGCATACTTGGCACCCCTTTTTATATATATATATATATATATATATATATATATATATATATATATATATATATATATATAAAGAATAAGGTGAGTATTCTATATGTAAAATAACAAAATCCTAATTGGATTGGGCAATATAGTCAGGGGGTGACGATAAAAGAAAACTTCTTTTTAGTTTGGTCGAGCTTTCGCTAATTATTTACACCTTCATCAGGACAACTAAGTGAAGATGGTAATGAAAGCCATTGTTTAAAGAAAATCGTATGTCAGGATGACGATGCAACCAAAACATTAAAAACTAAAAGAAAACGGCACAGATAACTTCAAAACATAATTAAAAAACATTAAAAACAGATTTTTTTAAACATTACTAAAAACTGTTCTACATTTTATGACTTTTAGTGCTGCGTAAAGCCAAAAACAGCTCAGTCAAGAGACAAAAGTTAAAAATGTCCATTAAGGTCTTTAGATTAGATTTTTTTTTGTTTTTTTTTATTTCTATACATAGTCAGTTTTTATGTTGGAAGGACTCCATTACATCCACTTTTTTGGACAGCAAATGGACTTCATCGATGTTAGATTTAACTAAATTAGTAAGATCTATTAATTTAGTAGATAAATTGCTTTCTAAGCTTAAATTTTTTTGGATAATTTCAGCCATTTTATTTTCTAATGTGTTGAAAATATTTTCCAGTTTTTCCATTCTAAACTTTATATTACTACTAGTTGTACTCGCGACGTCGTTCGCGTGGCGTGTGATTGTTGTATAAAAATTTCTCCCTTCACCTCGTTAAAGGAATGGGAGAGAAATTTTTATACACCAGATGCTAAGTTGGAAAAAGATAAATATATCTGTGAAAACTGCATTTGAATCGGATCAGTAGTTTTCATGTGATTCACGCACAAACATACAGACAGACAGACAAAAAAAATCTAACCACATTTTTGGGTTCTATTTCGATGTACCCGCGACGTCGTTTGAATGGCGTGTTGATTTTTGTATAAAAATTTCTTTCCTCATCCCGTTTAAGGGGTGGAAGGAGAAAGTTTTATACACCAGATGTTAAGTTAAAAAACGACAAATACAAATGTGGAAACCGCATTCGAATCGGATCAGTAGTTTTCATGTGATGCGCGCACAAACATACAGACAGACAAACAAAAAACTAACCACATTTTTGTGTTCTATATCGATGTAGTAACACCCCCCGCTAATTATTTTTTAAATATCTTTAATGTGTAGGATTTTCATTTCTACAGTTTTATTATATGTATAGACTAGTTGTACTCGCAACGTCGTTCGCGTGGCTTGTGATTATTGTATAAAAATTTCTTACCCCACCCCATTTAAGGAATGGGAGAGAAATTTTTATACACCAGATGTTAAGTTAAAAGAAGACAAATACATCTGTGAAAACCGCATTCGAATCGGATCAATAGTTTTCATGTGATGCGCGCACAAACGTACAGACAGACAGACAGACAAAAAAATCTAACCACATGTTTGGGTTCTGTTTCGATGTACCCGCGACGTCGTTCGCGTGGCGTGTTGATTTTTTTATAAAAATTTCTTTCTTCACCCCGTTAAAGGGGTGGGGGGGGGTAGGTAAAGTTTTATACACCAGATGTTAAGTTGAAAGAAGACAAATTTATCTGTGAAAACCGCATTTGAATCGGATCAGTAGTTTTCATGTGATGCGCGCACAAACATATACATTTCTACAGTTTTATTATATGTATAGATAAATAATTGAACTTTTGTATATTTTTATTTGCAATACTTACCTATAAAATCTGAAAATATGTAAAATATTCCTTTTTTTTACAATGTGATTCATTAGTGTTTTAAACTTTATGCAATATGATACATATTGGCTTTACTTAGTTGTAGACTCGAATCATCTAACTGAAATCGTAGTCATTTTCCTAAAATATTTTGTCATTACATACAGTACAGCTATAAACTGTTACGAGTTGACCGTCTTGTGAAGCATATCGTTACGAGTTGAGCTGTCTTGCTGAGGATAAAATGCCTACCGGGATTAAACGTAACGAGTCGATGTGTGCAGAAAAATAATAGTTAAATTCAGGTGAATTTTTTTTATACTTTTTGTTTTCATAGACTTTCTGAGTATCCTAAACGAGATTGAAAGTCTGAAACCTCATTCATGGACCATTTATAGACCTCTCTAAAATCTGGTCCTGAAGTTATTACTTTTCTAGAAATTAAATATGTTTATAAAATATCCAATTTTTAAATTGGATACAAATGTAAATATTTTAAGGTATAGTTTAAATGATTTTAATAGAATACTTTATAAATATATAAAACACGTTTTTATTAATATTTTCAACGAATATTCTACATAATTAACTTACGTGACGTCTATATTTTTAACAAATTTAAGTATTCTACATTTTATATCCATGAGCGGTATCTGTAAAATCTTTATCAAATTATGTTCATTATAATACAAACTTTTTAAACAAATGCATGCATAAGCAAGTTGACAGCTTAATAAACTTATTAGGCGACTCAAAAGGTTGATAATAAAGTTAATAACCGTTGTTGGTTGGTAAAAATACGTTTCGAGTTATAGGTATGTTTAGATTGAAGAGAATTGCATGAACTTGTATTAGCACGTAATTTTACAAATTCTTGTTGAAGAGTGTTCACGGCATGTTTTGTTGAATAACAGTTTGTGAAATATTATAAAGTTGATAATTTTTGTAAATTTTACGAAGGGTGTTGATTAGTAGTAAAACTTTCTACACAATAACTATGGACGAATTTAGATATACGATTAAATGAAACGACACTCCATTATGTAACATTAAAACGTCCTAAAAGGTGTTTCTCTTAGGTAACTCACTAATATTGGTTTACTTTTTAAGAGTTTTAACAGTCTCTCCCCAACATGTAATAAAGTGGGCCAAAGTACAAACTACAAAAATTATATATACTTAAACACCCAGTTTAAATGATTTATTACAAAAACAAATTTTGAAAAATAACATTAATCTATACATATAATAAAACTGTGGAAATGAAAATTCTGTACATTAAAGATATTTAAAAAATAATTAGCGGACGGTGTTACTACATCGATATAGAACCCAAAAATGTGGTTAGATTTTTGTTTGTCTGTCTGTATGTTTGTGCGCGCATCACATAAAAACTACTGATCCGATTTGAATGCGGTTTTTACAGATGTATTTGTCTTCTTTTAACTTAACATCTGGTGTATATGAATATCTCCTTTCTCCCCTTTAACGGGGTGGGGGGAGAAATTTTTATACAAAAATCAACACGCCACGCAAACAACGTCGCAGGTACATCGATATAGAACCCAAAAATGAGGTTAGTTTTTTTTGTGTGTTTGTCTGTATGTTTGTGCTCGCATCACATAAAAACTACTGATCCGATTCGAATGCGGTTTTCACAGCTTAACATCTGGTGTATAAAAGTTTCTCCCCCTCAGCTTTTTAATGGGGTGAGGGAAGAAATTTTTATGCAACAATGAACAAGCCACGCGAACGACGTCGCAGGTACAACTAGTTAAATTAGTAAAAAAATACTGAAAACTGTGGTTTACAGAACTAATTATTCTATTATCTTTGTAATCTTGGAAACTCTTGATCTGACCTAGGTATATCGGTGTCGATTGTACAGGGATGATTTTCCTTTCATTCTCCAAGAGTCGTGACAAAATTCGGGAACAATAATCTTTCTCTTTTTCCTCACACTATGGAGGAATTTAATCCAAAGTCGTTAATAATAAAATATCTTGGGTGGATCCCTTTAAATAAATTTAGATGAACATTTAATAATGAAATGAACCATCAGAGGGTTATTACCTCACCAGTTTAAATCACTAGGCCTGGTGACAGCCTGGGGTGAGGATATCCCTACACACGGGAGGATGCACAATGGGTCATATGTGGCCTCAGTGCTGGTTGAACACTAGCTCGCCCCTCCCCAAATTTCCAGATCCAGATACCTTATCCTGGCGGAGAAACAGCAAGAAAATTTAAGGCATTAACAAGACAAAATCTCCAAATAGTGGTGGAAATCTTAACAAGTCACTGCCATTGCGACAACGTCTTTTTAGAATATAATTATCAAAATCGCCCCTATGTAGAGGTTGCGAACGAGAAAAGAAAACAGTAGGGCATAAACTGCTCTGCTTTTTCTAAAATTAGAAGATCCGTGTTGACGAGCACTTGCTTACACCGATGTCAGGGAAATACCCTACAGGGTTCTCATAACCTGTTTTAAATCTTTAGGCTTGATGACAGCCTGAGGTGTGGATATCCTTACAGTCAAGAGGATGCACAATGGCTAATATGTCACCTCAGTGCAGGCAGAGCATTTGCTCGCCACTCTCCAATATTCTAGATCCAGAACTTGAAATATTAGGATGTTACTAATACCCGATAGAAAAAATGTGAAACTCCAACACAGGATTATTATAAAATTTTCAACACAGTAATAATCCAGGCACATTTTCTATGTTTTTAGATCTTTTCTTAGTCTATTTGAAAAGTACTTTACTAATTGCAAAAGATGATCGCCTACGATGTTACGCGGGATCGATCCTCATTGTTTTATTTTTATCGAGGAGCAGCCTTTGATGGGTTTAAAATAAGTTATGATTAACAAGATTCTTTATAGCTTTTTTTATGCAATGAACCAACAAACAATAGTTAATAACTAATTGCAATTTGGTTACCCAACAGAAATTTGCTTTTCCTATTTTTTGAATTTTTTCCACATTAAAAGCAGTGAAAAGTTTGACCTTCAGTTGCTTAACTAAAAAAACAAGTTTGTTTTATTGAACTAATTATTTTAGATTTAGTTATTTTATTATGTATTCTGTACAAACTCTATAATCCGATAAAACTAATGCGAACGTTGTATCTAATCGATTCAAAGAAGAACTTATTGAACGACCTAATATGTTTAGAAACTCTCCGATATATATCAAGCTACAAGAAACTTTTAGTAAACAAGCGAAACAGGTGGTCTGAGCTTTTCCGACACGGAAAAATACTTGGCACAAGTAATAAATGACTAAATGTCTACCGGATGTCAAAATACGTCTTTCTAATAAGATGAATGCTCTTACGAGCAAAGGTCAGAATAAATAATTAATGAAGAAACAACTTCGAGTAAACTGACTGGTCTGAGATTAACGAATTACGAATTGAGTGATTCCTTGCTTTGCTTATGTCTTGAGTTGCATTCAAGATATATAAAGAACAAAAAGATTTATTTTAGCTAGAAACAATTCCAAAACGAAAATAAATACTTTAGAATTCCTATACAAAACTTAATAATAATATTTATAAATACCTTTGCAACGTTTAAAATTTTCTAATTCTTTAATCCATTATTTTTATTTTCCCAAATTTAAAAAAGGCTTTTAGTTTAGTAAATTCTCTGTTTTGTCAGATAATAGAAGATCTTTTTCACCGACTTCAAAAAAAGAGATTATAAGTTCGACTCTAATTTTTAATGGTTGTTCGAGCAAGCTTTATAAATAATGTAGCGATTCTAAAAAAAATTGATAATTGAGAAGTTTCCTGTGATAGTACGTTTAATTTAAGCTTTTAAATTTGTTTGGTACCTTTTATTATTAAAAAAAAAACTAAATTATTAGGTCGTTAACCACCGATTTTTATCAATCGACATCAAAAAACCATGTGTAGTTGGCATATTGTTTACATCTCGAAAAACAGTTGGCAAATCCTACAAAAATTGATATTCGCAGCTACAAATTAATTTTTTTTTGTTATTTGGCTGTAATTAATATTGCGGGCTAAATATTGGGAGTATTTAAAAGAGTAAATCATGAATTTGTTGATGGTTCTTAAGCTTTTCATATGGCAAATTTAATATTGCTGACTATATATTACAATGACATTGGTATTCGTGGGTCTTGAACGTAGTATATCATGAATTTGTCGTTGATTTTCGAATTTTCTACCAGTTTTTTAAAAGCTATATACGCACATGCTGAAAATCTAGCAATATTTAAAAATTTTAAGTTATGTCAAGATGACTTTACGTTTAGATAAATTGTCTGAAATCACCAACTCGCAGTAAGCAAGAGAATTGATTAAATGCTCATTCCTTCTCCTTGTGAGAAGATGTCTTTGGCTTTAGAGTGGGACAGTAATGGGCTAATTATTATGTTTTTATGTTATACATCATTATTAACAAATTAAGTGAACTGCAGAGCTTATTCTGTTGATTTTTGTGGTATTTCTTGAAATATCTTCCACATTGATAACCGGACCCTAATTAAATTTCTATGGGACCACACGGACACTCTACTTTTTTGAATGCAAAAAGATTTTTTCAAATCGGATTATAAGTACCGGAGATATTCAGTAACGTATATAAAAAAATATGGTCAAACTGAGACCCTTCTCCTTATTTCCTTGAATATCTTTCACATTGATGACCAGACCTTAACCAAATTTCTATGGGACCAATGGGACACTCTACCCTTTTGCATGCAAAAAGAATTTTTAAAATCGAGTTATATATACCGAAGATATTCGGTAACATCCATAAAAAAATATGGTCGAATTGATAACCTTCTCCTTTTTTGAAGTTGGTTAAAAAGGCCACATACACACATGTTCAAAGTCTAGGGATATTTAAAAACTTTATTTATAAAATGGTTCAAAAGTATTTCATAGAATAACTTGTGCAAACCTGATACGCGGGAAGAGCTTAATGAAGAAAGATATCAAAATTACTCATTTTCATAAAAAAAATTAAAATGTATGCAAAAACCAAAAATATTTTTATAGTCAATGTGGCCTCCTTGTGCATTTATACTGGCTCTACACCGTCTTTCCATACTAAGCATTAATTTATGCAGATTTTGAAATTGATTCTGGTCTTAAAAAACTCTTCGCTAAAGCATATACCATGCATGCTTGATAGGATTAAGATCGAGCGATTGAGCTTGCCAGGGCAAAACTGAAATATCTGCTCTTCCAAGAAATTTCTTGTCAGTCTAGTAATATGTGGAGTAGCATCGCCATGCATCAAGATAAAATCAGGACCAATGTTTTACGCGTATGGAATAACTACAGGTTCTAAAACATTTGTAACTTCCAAGAAATTTCTTGTCAGTCTAGTAATATGTGGAGTAGCATCGCCATGCATCACGATAAAATCAGGACCAATGTTTTACGCGTATGGAATAACTACAGGTTCTAAAACATTTGTAACGTAGCGCTCTGATGATAAAAAAAAATCCAGTAGAACTGAGTTTGTTCTGCGAAATTTCTCTCTAGTTGTGAACCTCTTGTGTATGTTGCATTCGATGTTTTGCACCAGGTTCTCTACATTACCTTCTCTTACTCTTCTGTAGATGGTATGTCCTGAAATAGTTCATTATGAGCTTCACGGAGTTAATTAATTAACTGCCATGCCATCTCTGTGCGATTTCTTCGCGCTTCTAACTGAACATATTGGTCCATATGAAGTGTTGTCATCCTTGAGCGTACCAAATGCTTTCCGTTTCACGATAACGAGTCCAGAAACGTGAGATAATGTTTGTAACTTAATAATTTTCTCTTTTATGGGATTATAACCCTTGGCTAGCTCAGTTAAGTTCGTGGCTTCTTTTCTGAGTGTTATCAATTTTTTTTCCAAAAATTACAGGGCGTCAGAGTACAAAACAAAGCAAATAACACTCAAACACCAGTTTAAAATGATTTATTAAAAAAAATCATTCAATAATAACATTTATAATTAATGCGAAAAATTAATTAAATCTCTTCTCTTTGTTTTCCTTAAAGGTTTTCCATAAAGGTATTTCTCCTAGAGATTGACCGAATACTCTTCGGAATATTATCAAACTAAATTTCTTCCAGGGATGGTATTGATTAGGCTTCGGTAAATTTCAACAATCTATAAGTCAGATAACTTCCCAAAAAATGGCTGACGGCTCGACACGTCCTCAAATTAACATTTCTATCTCCTACTTGTTCTCCTCTAGATGTGGCATAAACCCTAATAATGAAATCAGCAATCAAAACTTTATCCCTTAATGAATTACAATCAAGTAGAATTGCTATCTGGTTTCTTCATATTATCTAGAGATAATTAATTTAAATACATGTGTATTATTCAATCTATGATCAAATAAAAAACTGATGTTTGCGATAGCGTTTCTGCTTGAAATTGGGTGTTAGTAATATTAAAAAAAACAAAATTCACCACAATTTGGACAATTTAATACAAATAAAATTAATTACTGAAACTATAGAATTACTTACTTTTATGGAGGAGAACTTTTCAGGAAGACGACAGAAATTAAAATGAACGCAAAATTTCTATCGAAGCGAAAACAAACGTCGGTTATCAAAGACTCTTGTCTCCCACTTATAATCGCGGCACAAAACAATAAAATAAATCTCTACAAATAGTCAGGTGGATTTCTGAACTAAAACGATCACTGATCGTTACACGTTCTGAGTAGTTTTTATAGCGTTTGCTACATGAATTTTGCGCATTCCTGTCTCAATTATTCCCATAACTCTTAACATTTTGCTTACGGTCAAATGACGCCGAGGCATGTTAAAACAACTTTTCAAAACACCTTTGCAAGAAAACAATTGATAAATAACCAATAAAATCTCAACTAAAATTGTTAATTATCAAAATAATTTCTAATCAGCAATTCTTTTATTTGGTATTTCTTTGAAAACACAATTTTTTTATTTACGTTGATACATATTGGTAGAATTGTGTTACACATAGCTTTATGTCTAAAATAAATAAATAAATAAATATTTAATATATCTAACCTCCTTAGATTTTAAGTGTGTGTGTACTTTTATTTAACTTGGCGAGACTCCTCAATAGTTCCATTTCTGCAGAAGCATTCTGTACACCAGGTCTGTTTAAAAGTTGCAATCCAAACTTTTATTCGGCGAAGAGCCATATAGTACCGTTCCTTAGAAAATATTTTTTTTCAGGTTTAGTGACCGCTTGTTGTAGGTACTTCAAAGCAACGATAAAAAGTCAAATAAAAACCTGTTACAAAAGAATTAACCGCCGCAGAAAAGAAAATGCAATAAAAAGCAAAAGATGAATCTTTTAAAAAAATATAGGCATGTATACACCTGAGTTTGACTGCCTTTAAATCGGCGCCAATCGCAAACTACTAGTTAATCTTAGCCTTTAATTTTATACTCGAGCCGTTCAAAAGATGGATGTGGTGCTCGTGCCTCTTTCGAGCACACAAAGTTTCTTTATTTAAAGATTTTTAGTTATATGCAATCGTTGGCGATCATTTGGTCTCTTCTTTTCTTTTTCAGTGATTTAATAATCACTGATTAAGATTCATTTTCTTTTTGAAAAGCTTTATGAGATTATTCGTATGGATAGCAAAATAATCTCAACCTGTATAGAAAATATGGAAGATCACCGTTGCCAAGACAGTGGATCGTGGTTGATATAAAAAAAGGCGAAACAAGTTTTTTGATAGATGATTATTTTTGATCTTTCAACAAAAGTCAGATGTATTTATTTTTGCTGCAGTAATAGGGACCGAGCTTCTAGACCGTCACGCCCCTCTGGTGATAGAATTGGTAAACTTATGGGCAAAAAATTAACCAATAGTATGTGATAAATTGTTTATTAACCTTTTATTAAAATAAATTTTAAAATTATTCTTTATCAATAAAATCATGTTGTATAAAAGGTTGTACAGAAAAGTCTCGCAGAGAGCGGTATATAAATTTACCTGTGAAATTTTATTGTTTTCCGTTAACTACCATTGGAAAGACGTGGAAAGACATTTTGACCACGAATATTTTTATTATTTATCGGTTGAAATCCGTATGTAATTATTTTTTCCATTATTTATTAATTATGAGGTTTGTTATTAATAAATTTTTGCCCTTTTAATTCCTAATTTCCGCACTAGGGCGCGCGGCCTTCAGTCAAAGTGCTGCCTCTACAGTTGGAGCTCGGTCCCTATACAATTTATTATATTTTCATTTTTATTTTTATTTTAATTTTGGTGTAATGACCATTGCACTAAAATATTGTTGACCCCGAGTTGAACTCAAGCTGAACCCAATCTGAACTCAAGCTGACCCCGAGTTGAACTCAAGCTGAACCCAAGCTGAACTCAAGCTGAATCAGAGCATCACGACCAGAGTTTTCCGACCTGAGCATCCAGACCCAAACGTTTTGAGCAAAGCATACCGAATCGAAATCCTACGGATAATCGTGTGAAGCTTCTCCAAAAAGGATTTAATTAGGTGAGCCATTTGATTTGCCATTTTTTAGAAAGATTGCATATAACCATTTTAATATGACAGAGCCAAATATCTCTGTCACTGAGGGTATTGATTCTTTAGAAAACTTAAAAAATATTAGACTCCCAACTTTCTGGTCATCAAAACCAGAACTTTGGTTCAAACAATTAGAAAGTCAATTTTTTATTTATAATGTCAAAGGTGACATAAGCAAATATCACATTACTGTTGCATATTTACCGCCAGAAATTTTTAGCGAGGTTTATGATGTAATTAGTAAACCTCCAGTAAATGATTTATATAATTTTCTAAAAGATACCATTCTGAGTCGGTTAACATTATCAGAGGAAGCTCGTTTAGATAAATTGCTGTCTAGCTCTGAATTAGGTGATAAAAAACCTTCTACATATTACAGAGAACTTTTGCAAATAGCAGGTGATAAAACAATCGATGAAAAATTATTAATTAAATTATGGAGAAGGCGGTTACCGGATGTAATTGAAATTGCTCTAACTTCTTCTAGTCAACATGATCTCTCTCATTTATTAAATCTTGCAGATAAAATTTGGGAAACACTTAGACAAAACTCAAAATCTGTCTTTGAAATTCAAAATTTTTCTAAATCAGACGAAATGTCTAGTTTGAACAAAACAATTACTAACTTTATAGATCATTGTCAAAATATTTTTAAGAACATATTAGATAAACAAACTGAATTTGAAAGAGAAATTTCCTCTCTTAGAAATAATTTTTCAAAAAATAATTTTTCATCAGACGATTACCATAAATGTCAATGTCAAACTTACCGAAACAGATCAAAAAGCCGCGATTTATCAGTAAATACAAGTAATCATCGGAATAGAAGTCGTGATAAATCAGGCAATTTATGTTATTATCATCAAAATTTTGGAAATAATGTCAAAAAATGTAACGGTCCACCATGTCTTTTATCAGACACTTTCAACAAAATTAATACAAATTCAAAAAACTAAATAGCTCAACCGTAAATAATTGTAAATCTACCAACAGTGTTCCTATGTCAAAACGTCTTTTTGTTTACGATAAAACTAATAAATTAAATTTTCTCGTTGATAGTGGAGCAGACATCAGCTGTCTTCCCTACAATATGTTTAGCAATCATAAAAAATATAAAAATATATTACTGACTGCCGATGCCGCTTCAGGCAATACTCTAACTTATGGAAAAAAAATTTTGAACGTAAACCTCGGTTTACGCCGAAAATTTTCTTTTCTTTTTACAATTGCAGATATAGCTAAACCCATAATAGGTGCAGATTTCTTATCTAATTTTGGATTGCTACTTGATTTAAAAAAACAAAAATTAATAGATAACGAAACTTTTATTATTTCCACTGGTAGATTACAAAATTTCAATCAGGAACTCCCAAAACTATTTACGGTTGAAAATCAGTATACAAATTATTTTAAAAAGTATTCTAGCATTTTTTCATCTCCCAATTTTCATTCTGAAGCAAAACATGATGTAAAAAATCACATAGTTACCGAAGGGCATTTACCTTATAGTAAGCCAAGAAGGTTAGATCCCCTTAAATATAAAATTGCCAAAAAAGAATTTGAAGACATGGTCGACTTAGGTATTTGCAGGCCATCATCATCTTCAGTGACGTCACCATTGCATATGGTTCCTAAGAAGGACTCTGCAGATTGGCGTCCCTGCGGTGATTATCGTTTTCTTAACAAACAAACAATTCCAGAACGTTATCCATTAACGTTAATTTCTGACATTAATTTAAAAATTTACGGATCTCAGATTTTTTCAAAAATCGACTTAGTAAGAGCGTATCATCAAATACCCGTGGCTGAAGAAGATATTTACAAAACAGCAATTACTACTCCATTTGGTGCATTCAAATTTCTACGTACTCCTTTTGGATTACGTAATGCTGGTAATACATTTCAAAGATTTATTAATGAAGTCACCAGAGGATTAGATTTTTTGTTCGTTTACCTAGATGACATTTTAATTTTTAGCAAAAATGAACAAGAACATTTACATCATCTAGATATTTTATTTGAAAGGTTAGAAAAATTTGGCGTTAATGTCAAACCATCTAAATGTATTTTTGGAGTTACTAAGGTTAACTTTTTAGGTCATTCTATCACTCCAGAAGGAATTTTGCCATCTGATGAACGAGTTAAAGTTATCTCAGATTACGAAATTCCAAAAACTTGCAAACAATTACAAAGATTTGTAGGAATGGTTAATTTTTATTATAAATTTGTACCTCAATTCGCAAAAATCTTAAGTCCTTTACACGAATTCATTAATTATTTAAATGCAACCAAGATTAAAAATATTGAAAATTGGCCAAAAGAATGCCAAGAATGTTTTGAAAAGGTTAATTAAAGCATCTTTGCTTAATCATCCTAAAGAAGGAGCAAAATTGATCTTAACTACAGACGCTAGCCCAACAGCCATAGGTAGTACTTTAGAGCAACTTATTTAAGATGTTAGACAACCTTTAGCATATTTCTCTAAAAAATTAACCAAAAGTCAACAAAACTACAGTGTTTTTGACAAAGAACTTTTTGCTATTTATTTTCGTTACATGTTAGAATGCGTAGATTTTCATGTTTTTACAGATCACAAACCTATAGAAAAAGCAATTTTTTTGAAATCAGAAAAATCACCACGTCAATTTAGATATTTCGAATATATTCTACAATTTACTAACAAAATTAAATACGTAGGCAGCAAAAACGTTGAAGTTGCAGATTTTCTTAGCCGAATTGAGCACGATCAAATCAATAATATTAATTTCACTGTACAAGATATATTTAACGAACAAAATTCAGATATAGAATTAACTAGTCTTTTACAAAAACAAAATTCTTCAAACCAAAGAAGAAACAATAAGGTTTTCCTCAAACAAATTAAAGTTGAAACACATAATTTCAAAATTTGGTATGAAACTTCTACTAATAAACAACGTATATATATTCCTCGAAGTTTACGTTACAGTTCTTTTCTTAAAGTACATAACGTAGCTCATGTAGGCATTAAAGCCATAATCAAAGCAATTAAAAACATATACTTCTGGCCTCATATGAATAAAAACATTAATCTTTGGACGAAATCATGTATTCAGTGCCAAAAATCAAAAATTTTCAAACACACCAAATCGAGTCTAGGAGATTTTAACGTGCCTGAAGGTAGATTTCAACATATTCACATTGACTTAGTAGGTCCATTGAAGCCTTCAAAAGGTTGCACTTACGTACTCAGTCATTGATAGAGTTACTAGGTGGATAGAAGTTTACCCACTTCGGAATATTGAATCAGAAAATATTATTAGAACTCTAATAAATCAATATATTCCACGTTTCGGAATACCTCATAAAATTACACACGATCAAGGTACTCAATTCGAATCAAGTTTATTCAAAGAATTCAGTAAACAATTAGGTTTTCAAAGTTTACACACCACACCTTATCATCCACAAGGGAACGGCATGATTGAAAGAGTTCATAGGACTCTTAAATCAGCTCTTGTGTCAAAACTAACTTCAAATTCTTGGAAAGATGAATTGCTTTTGATTCTTTTAGGTTTGCGATCTGCAATCTAAGAGGACTTACAATGTTCACCCGCAGAACTTGTTTATGGACAAACGCTACGTATTCCTGGTGAATTCTTTAATACTTCTAAAGAAAATGTAGATATTTATCCTATTTTAATTAAACGTCGTGAAATTTTTAATAACATTAAACCATCTCAAGTACAAAGACATGGTTCAGCAAAAACATTTGTTCATCCAGAGTTAAAAAATTCAGAATTCGTTTTCTTAAAAGTTCCGGGTATTAAACCAAGCCTCACAGCACCGTACGACGGTCCTTTCAAAGTGGTTTCTAGAAGTGAAAAAGTTTTTAAAATTTTGAAAGGTAATCGCGAAATAAGTGTTAACATTGACATGACTAAACCAGCTTTTTTATTAAATGAGCAAATTGATAGCACCCAGGTGCCAACCAAGAAAAAGAAAGTCACTTTTTCTATTAATAATTTAAATAGTTTTTAGTTCAGTTTTTTAGTTATTTTTTAATCATAATTTTCATTGATTTATATATATATCAATTTAATTTTTTTTAAGGAGGGAGTATTTGTGGTGCTCGTGCCTCTTTCGAGCACACAAAGTTTCTTTATTTAAAGATTTTTAGTTATATGCAATCGTTGGCGATCATTTGGTCTCTTCTTTTCTTTTTCAGTGATTTAATAATCACTGATTAAGATTCATTTTCTTTTTGAAAGGCTTTATGAGATTATTTGTATGGATAGCAAAATAATCTCAACCTGTATAGAAAATATGGAAGATCACCGTTGCCAAGACAGTGGATCGTGGTTGATATAAAAAAAGGCGAAACAAGTTTTTTGATAGATGATTATTTTTGATATTTCAACAAAAGTCAGATGTAATACAAGTTATTATATTTTCATTTTTATTTTTATTTTAATTTTGGTGTAATGACCATTGCACTAAAATGGAATTCAAAGACGCGTGATCAGTGACTGGCCGGCGTAATCGTCCGATGCCACGCCTTCTAAACTGAAATAACAATTGACAGTTTACACTGTACTCATACCAGAGATAATATAAACTGTAGGCATCGAGGGTGGGTACTTTTTTGTTGAGTGGTGTAAATCGGTCTTGTGACGTTGGTTGGGGAGAGTAATATTCAAAGAGTGCGGTGCCGTTCACGTTATCATTCCATCTTTTGAACGGCTCGACTATAGAATTCGAAATTAGATGCCTAGTTATCTATAATATTTTTAAAAACGAATATTTTCTTGCTTGCTTTTTAGTGCATTTTTTTTAAGGTGTTAATTTTTTTCAAAAATAGTTTGTTTTTAGTTTTCTTCGTATTTAAATTAGAAGATAAGCTGTCTAAATTAAAAAAAACGTCTTACGCATGGATTCTCAAAACAAGAGGTGTTCCCTGCTACTTTGTCTAGTTTTGTTATAAGTGGTAGCTCTGATGTAGACATTTCTTACACCCTTTAGATCGTATTTCTTAAACCATCTGGTTGGCCATCTGATCATAGCAGTAACTTAACCAATCGGAAATTAAGATAAACAATAAAAAACGAATAACAAATAACTAACAATAATTTACATAAAATACAAACACATGCAATAATAAAAACTAATCATTTTCAAAACTTTTTACACATAAATTATTATTATAGTAACATACCTACTGGAAGCCACGAAAATTATCCACATTCAATTTTTTTTCATACTACAATGCTTGTGGCCGAATTTTCATTAGATGTGTTTATTAAACAATGAAAAACCTATTTATTGATCACTATAGCTTCATATTTTGTATAATAAGTTTCTGATTTGGAAATAAAAAAGATTTATTTCCGCTTTTTATGTATCTGAATGGTATTTAGTGTTTGTAAAAAAACTTTAGTTTCTTAATAAACGGGGTAGAAGGTAAACGTAAATTTATGACGGTAATATTCGTTCGGGTAAAAGCTACTTCATTGATTGACTCAGAGAAGTTGTTCAATATAATACGGATGGGGACCATCCTAAAATAAGATAAATGATACTCAATCAAAGCATGGTCGTTGATATATATACTTCGTAAAACGAAAGAAATATAGTTTCTGTTAACTGAAATCCACCTTTGTTCACAAAAGACATGAAGAAGCTAGCACTAAAAAATACGATTGAACATAATATATATTCTATTTACAGAACGAATACAGTTTTACAAAGCAAGTTCGTTTCAGTGAATTTAAAATAATTAAAGGTAAGCTGCTTATTTTAAAAAACATATTAAATTAAAATCATCATGGTATACCTAAAATCAATTGAAGTTATTCCGTTTTTCATTTTCACTGATAAAAAATTATATTGTTGAACATGCCTTAATAATATGTATTTGTTAACTGTTTAAGGTCTCTAATAAAGTTTTATATGACGACTTGTTAAACACCTCGTTCAAATTACGTTTTGCATGAATAGTTACTTTTTAACTCTTTTTTATTAAGTTATAAACAACTGTTGTCAGAAGAGAACTGCTACGCTGGATTCTAAATCTTTTTGTCTCGTTTATTTTTAGCAATATGTTTTAAAAAAAGATATCAGATAAGTGCTCAATAAGCAGAGAATATTTTTGTTACTTTTAATATCAAGTTCCAAACTAATTTAGTAACTCTGCTAGGTTGGGGTAGTACTTAACGGGAAGAGATATATTCGTGAATTGTTATTCCACTTGGAAAATGTTGAAACTTTTTCGATAAAGAACCTAAAATATCTGGGGGTGTGGCTAAATACATACAGCTATGACTCTTACATAGTAGAGGCAATAAAAAAATCTAATGTGGTGGCCGGAAAGATTTAAGGTATTCCACGAAACATTGGGGGGCCATCTAGTAGCAAAATAATCTTACTGTTTAGAGGTGTGGAGTCCACGGTCCTCTACGGAGCTCCAGTGAGAAACTACGCTGTTAAAATCCAAAAATAGAAAATTAACTAAACTAACAAATAATGTTGCTAAGGGTCATATTAGGCTACCGAACGATGTCAACAGTGGCAGTCCAGGTTATCGCAGGTGTAATCTCAATCGATCTTCTCGCCGAGGAAAAAGCGAAGATCTTCGAAAACGAGGATACCCCACAGTTTCTAAGGGAACCAGGAGAAGAACTATTGGTTCGTGGCAGCAAAACTGGAATAACAAGACAAAAGGCGCGTTAACAAAAAAACTGATTAAAGATATTAGTACCTGAACCAAATGTTAACATAGGGAGGTAAACTACTTCCTCAGCTAACTTTTGGCACCGTATAAGAAAAGCTAGAGACCAACTTTATTGCGGACAGAAAAAGGTCGAAAGTAGAAGCACAGATTGGTGTTATAGACGCGGAAACGGTCATAGAAAAGACGATTACTACTAAATCAGCATGAAAAGTAGTTATGACCTTTGCATCAAAGATCATGACTGCTAAAGAAATAGAAGAGAGCAGATATAATATATATGCTGCTTGTCCCATGTTTTAAGCAGTAAAGTTAGGCAAAATAAACCAAGTGAAGACAAAATGAAGGCTTTTAGTAGGTATACGTGGTTGGCAGAGTGCTGCACTACCTGACTAGGAAAGAACCTCGTTCTAGGTGTACATAAAGTATTTCCCCTCTTTTCGCCTTCTGCACTGATGTTATGTCCAAAGTCGGTCCTATTTAGCATAGAAATAAAATAAATAATAGATAAAAACTACTTTCTTGCTAATCGAACTAAAAATTAGAAAATGATTTTTAATGACAAGAATTTTTCTCTCTTGCTCCTGCACGCAGGATCTATGAAAGAATTTATTTATTCCGGCGGTCCTAACAAGGATATTAGGAAACTGTTATTAAATTATTATATTGCTATCTGTCCTTGATATGTGTTCAAAATTTTAAATTAATTAGATTTCTAAAAACTAGTGAAAATTAAACTCAGAAATTCCGTTACATAAATACAACCCAAGCGAATAAAGCGTTTTATAAAAACAAATGAAAAAGCTAAAACTTATTAGACCAGTGGTATTGTACGCTTTTAAACTTTTAATAAAAAAAGATGAAAAAGATTGAATTTGGGGAAAGCAATGCATTGCAAAGATTTTTGGTACTGATAAAATAACGAATATGGTATCAAAATTTATAAAAAAAAACATATATTATACCAAAGTATAAATTGAAAAAAACTAGACAGCTGGAAATAGTATATTGTAATACAAGTGTTAAATGATAGGTTTCGTAGTACGAGTGCAGTTTGTGAAACGAACCGCGAAGCGGTGAGTTTCGCAAAGAACGAGTACTACAAACCGTCATTGTAATTCGAGTGTTACATACTATTTTTTATAATGAACTTTTAAAAGTATAAAAAAATAAATAAAATTTTAGTTTTTCAAAATATTTATTTATGTTGGCAATCTTGACACTTTTGACACTTGTCAGTTTTAATGATTTTAAATTTGAATGTTTGTCAAATTTGTATAAAATATTCCGAATTTAGCAATAACGCTGATAATGTAGTTAATAATTTACTACAACATACTTCTTGATTTACTACCTGAACTCTTTCGTTGACAATCAGTGCAGTGCAACCAATTGTGTAAAACAAAAAGTTACCATAAACAGTGTTACAATGAATCTATTTCGATACTGTTTTTAGTGTCGAAATAGAAACTTTGTGAACGTGAATTATAAAAAACTTGTTGTAGTTCCAAAAAAGATGAAGAAAATATAGAAAAAAGTGAATAAAAAAAAACAAGTAAATAACTGAAAAACTGGAAAGAAGTGAAACTATTGTAAAACTATGTCTAATAGTAAACACATTGCGTAAAAGTATTACTTATATTGGTTTGTGTATAGTCAATTACTTTTTTTAATAATAAGAATATTAGTGGATTATTCCCAAAAATAGGAATACGATTTTATAGTTATGCAATTGAATTGTTTCGTTTTTTGAATGCATTAAAATTTTGTATCAAAATTGTTTATTTAATTGCACAGTAAATTAAGATTGGTAAAATACTATAATTCCTATGCAGGGTATCAAAATGCGACCTAAGCGATAAATTTACATTAACGTGTTAACATTGGTATCCGGACAATGGTTAAAACAATACATATTATCAACGTATGTAGATGCACATAGCGCGGTTTACCTCATTACATGATAATTATACTCCAGCTGCCGTGGTCAGCGTTTTAGGTTTAGGCTCATCCGATTACATTTCGTGTCACTATTTAACAATTTTGATCATAAAACAAAATTATTCTCAGTTAGTAGGCGCTCGTTATATGTGCAATTTGAACTTCTACTATCCATATTGTTTGGTCCTATTACAATATGACAATATGATCAAATTGCAGGCATTATAAAGGATATGGATTGAAAAGTCCTTATATACTCTACATTCCAATTAGTACCTAAAATTGATATGTCTATAAACTATAAGCAAAGCTATAATTATTTAAAATTGTTTGCAATATTAGCAATACATTATATATATATATATATATATATATATATATATATATATATATATATATATATATATTCAGCTTTGATACAAAGTCAGTCCAGACATAGTAAAGTGAATGCACAATCCCGAGCCAGCAAAACAGTCCCGAGCCATATATGTGGCTCCGGATGGTTTAGCGCATTTTTCTAGCTTAAATTGCATAATATATCCACTAACGCAGAAGAAAATAAAAGTTAATGGCATTATCTAACGCACATGATAGCCACTTGTCCATATATGAGCTGTCAATAGTCAAAAAGTTAAAGACAAATTTGAACTAAAGTGGCTCAACTTTGTACGAAGAATGGTTTTGTTAGTTCCAAAGAAATCCGCATAAAACTATATACAAGCGCTGGTTGCTTCCATTTGTATACGTTTCGAAATGCACAATCCCAAACCACTTCTATTGGCAACATAGCTCGTTATCAGTATTCAGAAAATATTGTTTAAGTAACGAAAGTAACATTTTTTGTAGTGAGAGGCTTACGAGTATAAAAATTTTTTTTCGGCGAGTAAACTACTAGATTGATTCTACAACTCAAAATATTTAAAAAAGGGACAATGAACATCTATTTTATTATACAGAGTGGCTGAGACCAAGTGTTACCAAATGAAACCGCTGTATTTTTTTAAATTTTGATTAGTTTTTATTGAAATTTCGTGAAACAAATTACATTTAATGAAAAACATGTTACGGCTTGATATGACCTCCTTTGGCTCTAATTATTTGATTCAGTCTTCCATAGTAAGCATTGCATGCTGACCGAAAGTGAGCTTGCGGAATTTTATTCCATTTTCGAACAAGAGCTGACTTCAATGCAACAACACTTTCGTATTTTTTAGTGGCCACCTTACTCTCCAAAATAGACTATATTAAGAAATCCATGGGATTCAAGTCCGGTGAATATGGTGTAATGCTCAACGGTTTGTACCAAAGTGCCTACGTGCTTAAGGTAGCAAAGCATCGTTAGGGATCTTTTGGCGGTAAACCTCTTGGTTTACTTTGACTCCTTGTTCGATGAAAACCAGAGGAGACCGTCTATTCGCAATTATTGCAGCCCAAACCATAACAGAAGCTGGTGATTGCTTGGTTATGGCAACACTTGTGTTCAAATGATCGTTGGACTTGTGCTCTAACCAAACTCGATTATTTTGTTTATTCACATACTCTTGAATGGGGAAAATTTTCTCATCAGAAAAGACAATCACGTTCGGCAAAGACCTTCAATGCTCGAGTTCTTTCAAGCCTAACTTTTTTTGTGCCTCTGTAAAATCTTGAACTTTTTGTATCTTGTAGGGCCTTAAATGTAGTTCATTTTTTAATATGGTTTAAATGCTATATCGTGAAACAAGCAGACGTGCTGCTAGTTGATTGGCACTTTGACGAGGATTTCGTTGTATTCGTTTCTTCACATTTCGAATAATTTCTTTAAATGATACTGTCTTTTTAGGACCGACCACCTTTGTTGCGTTAAGCGATGCTACCAGTTTCGTTTTATCGAGTTATGGTTCGATATTTGATACACAAACATTTTATTCACATTTGAATAATGGAGCTGACAAACTATTGCTGTTTGTGAATTTCCAGCCAAATACAATGCAATTACACTATTACGTTTGAATTGCATTAGGATTTTTTTAAGAAGATATTAATTTAGAACAATTCTTTTCTGACCACATGTAAACAACTAACCAAACTTTATTCTGTCAAAAAATTGACGCGCGAAAATGACAACTATTGAAGTTATTAACGTTTAGTCCCAAATTGAAATTTAAACGATTTATATAGGCGTTAATAATTGTGATTTAAATACTAGTTAATTATTATATTCGAAAATCTATTCAAAATATATACATAATAAAGATTTATCTGCATTGACGTAGACAATGACACATCTTTCATGTCGACAGATTAATTTAAATGAGTTTTTTTAAAGCTGTTCAATTTCAAAATCTTTCTTAGTAGTTTAATTATTGTACATAAACGAAAATAAAGCAAATTAACAATTAAAAATCGATTAATATGTAGAAGAATTTTTTAAGACTTCAATAAAAAATAGTTATATTTCATTAGAATACCTTCTTCGAAAATGTGATTTTTTTTTTACTGTACATAGTTCATTTCGATTACTCCAGTCAGAATGACAGTGAGAAAATTCAGAAAGAATTTTAAGAATGCAACAGAGCGCAAGCGCGTTCTACGGGTTCATGATGTTTTTTTTATACTTGCGGAGCCAAGAAGTTAAACCATTAAACATTCTATTACTATCTAACACTTGCGAGACTATAGAGAAATTTCCATAGCCTTTGTCAACATGACAGACGTGACGTGACATTGTGAACGGCTAAACATAATTAACATTAATTATTATAATATTTTAATCTATACTATACTCTATAATATTATAAAGAGGAAAGGTTTGATTTTTTGTTTGTTTGAAATGAATAGGCTCCGAAACCGAAACTACTGGACCGATTTCAAAAATTCTTTCACCGTTGGCAAGCTACACTATTCCCGAGTGACATAGGCCATATGTTTCGTTTTCAAAAAAAATAGGGATCATTACTAAAATGCCATTAATGTAACCAAAAATGACCTTAAAATCCTTACATCGCGTATGCTGAGAATACTATTGATTATAGAATAAAATAATGTACTACGATTTTGAAGAATATATAAATATCTACAAAAAATGCCGCGACAGCATATGTCTAACTGTTATAGTTACGTCACAATAACTATTTTTTAATTTTTTAAAAGTTTTTATCTTGGTATTAATCCTTATCAAAAAAACTTATTTCATAATCATGACAGATATAAAAAATTTAGCATGTGCAATGGGACGATGCCACTTATAAAGGAATTAAAGGACAATTAAGTTGTAGCAACCATTATAACTGAACAACCAGCTGGTCAACTAGCTCATACACTGAGGATACCGATGATCCCAACTGATCTACCAAATCCATTAAAACCGCTTCAATTTCCTATCAAAACATCTTTCGCTTTTACTAATAATAAGTCTCAAGGTCAAACCTTCCAATTAGTGGGGATCGGTTTTCCTCATGGCCAACCGCCTAAGGCGGGTCGGAGCACCTGAAAATCAATTTATTTTGATGCCAGAAAATAAAACAACATGTAATATTGTTTACAGAGAAGCGTTGACCCAACAAATTTAATGGCTTTTGTTATTTTTCTTTAATCCCCGTGCAAAACCGGGGCGGGCTGCTAGTCTATAATATATATGTTTATTGTTTTAGTGTAGTGTATTGTTATTTAAGGGTTTAATAACTTTCGCCACAATACTTATAATAAATTTAAACAAAATAACTTAGCATTTGATCAGTTAATGTTAATTCCTGTTTTAATAATTTTAAAATAAGCACTTTGTTGATCTACTTTACAAGCTTTAATTTGAATATCGTACTTTTACGCAGCATTTTAAGCACATTCTATTGAAAAGTTTTAGGCAGAAAATTTGTTGACGAGGCTGTGAAAATGATTTTATAACCGAAAGCGGCCAAATGTAAAATCATTTGAAAGTTTTTACATTTTGTGCCTTGTACTAATACGGCAACATTGCTTGGCTCGGCTTCTACCGTACCGATACCTGTAGAAGTATATCATGGATCGGATCTGTATGAATCTACGTTTGGCTCAAGAATGTTAAATATTTTTAGGCGATATACAAATTTTTTATTTGCGAATAATGTCGAGTATATATTTCATAATTCATTACCTCATATATCACCTAAGTTTAAATTTGGAATATATACTCCTCTAACTCTATCAGAAATCGATGGCTCGGGATAACGGTTTTGTCTAATGGACTGACTTTGTATCAAAGCTGTATATATATATATATATATATATATATATATATATATATATATATATATATATATATATATATATATATGTTACAGTTAAAGTTGAAAATTAGTAAATGCTAATTACCAGTGAAAGTCAACTTTCTCTGATTTGTCGAATGTTAACAGTCAAAGTTCGATAATGATATTGGAAATTAACTGTTACTAGTTATTGCTAACATTCACTAAGCTTCGTCAGGGAATGTAAATAAAAGAATTTATGCAATGCGCTGTTGCTAAAGTTGCATTCGCTATTTGAATATCGTTTTGTTTTCTATCTGCTTAATATGTTAGAAATATGATGCGATTTTAGGAAGATACTTTATTATAGATGAATATTGGCACCGTTGTAACTAAAATTCCCGCTTATTTGCGAGATGTTTATTTAGGTAGTGTTTAAATAGGGTGGCTAGTGTTTAGATAGTATTCCATATAATACCAGATTTTTTATGATTTTTTATTGCAATGGAGGCACTATTTTATAAAATACTAAATTAAGATAGACTTCGACAAAAATGTAACAGTTTTAGTTTATCGTTACAAAGATATATTGATATAATACAACAAGTTAAAAGTGTCAAGCAAAAATTGGTTAAAGAACCCAACGATTACAAACTTCTTAAACGCTTTGCAGTGCTTGAAGTAGCCGGTGTGGAAAAATTAATAGTACCTTTTAAAGAAAACTCCGATGTTATCTATTTTGTTCATGATCAAGAATTATTTGGAATTTTAAGCTCAGTTCACACGTCTATTGGTCATGGCGGCCGAGATAGAATGGTTAAAGAAATAAAAAGAAAATATAAAAATATTACATATAAAGATATAGTTACATTTTTATCAGTCTGTGAGCCCTGTCTACAAAAGCTAAAGCGTGAAAAGAAGGGTGTTGTAGTAAAACCTTTACTATTTAAAGATTTAAATTATAGATGTCAAGTAGACCTAATAGATTACCAGTCACAGCCAGATGGTGAATATAAATTTGTTATGGTCTATCAAGATCACTTAACAAAGTTTGTGGCTTTAAAAGCTTTAAGATCGAAAAAGGCAGAAGAAGTTGCTGATGAGCTACTAAATATTTTTACCTTACTAGGAGCCCCAACAGTTTTACAATCGGATAACGGAAGGGAATTTGTCAATCGTTTAATAGAAAACTTAACACAATTATGGCCAGGCTTAAGATTAGTACATGGTAAGCCGAGACACAGTCAAAGTCAGGGAGCGTTGAACGCGCTAATCAAGATATAGAGAATATGCTTACAACATGGATGCAAGAAAACAAAACCTCGCACTGGGCTGAAGGGCTTAGGTTTGTCCAATTTATGAAAAATAAAGCGCACCATTCTGGCATTAAAAGATCCCCGTATGAAGCACTCTTTGGAATTCCGGTGAGATTAGGTTTAGCAACTTCTTCTATACCCCAAGAAGCTTTAGAAAATGTAACAGAGGAAGGAGAATTAGAAGATATTATAAATTCTATAACTCCTTTCCAAGAACAAAATCATGAAGAACTAGAAGATACGCTGGATGTCGTCGAAGATCAAACTATAAATGCAGAGCAAAATATCGATCCGATCGGTTCTCTCAGTGTACGTGATACTGAACAAAATTTTATCACAGAAGCTTTAAAGAAACCTATAATTTTAGTGCATGATGTACAGAGTTTTTTTCAATGTGGAATTTGTCTACTTGAGTGTACTAATGACAAAGCTGAGTGTGGTTGTTGCGGTAACTATATTTACCCAGCATGTGGTTTCTTTAAGAACTCGCAAAACTACATTATTTGTAGTCTGTGTGAGCGAAAGGAAAAAATTACTGAACATCGCAGTTTGTCATTAGATGGTTTAGAACAGCAGGCTAAACGAATGAAGAAAATATCCGATAATAACCAACCAGCTGTTGAAATAGGACATACGGTTCGAGTTCCAATACCTGAAGTCGATCGGGGTCGGGGAGATGCAAGGTCTATTCTTGCAAGAGTTCTGGATAAAAGTGATGAGGGTTTTTACAAACTGGGAACGAGGAATGGCATACTTAAACAGTTATATGCAAGGTACATTGTAATATAAATAGTTTATCAGTATAAATTATGAGTATATTCATGTTTCTTTTAGGTCACAATTTAGTAGCTGTTCTGAAGTCATGTTATCTGCAGAAGAAGTACCTGATGTAGAAGTTACTCTCAGAAAAGTAGCAAATCTACAGTCAATAGGCACAGGCCAAGGATTTGCAAAATGTCAATGTAAAACAAAATGTGCATCAAACAAGTGTTTCTGCAGAAAGAGAAATTCACTTTGCACATCAAAATGTCATTTGGCTTTGCCCTGTACAAATAAATAATATTTTTTTAGACCTGCTTATTTATTTTTAATGTTAAATTATTTTGTTGTTTATACATAGCAGCCAATTCGTTTTTGTTTATTTTCAATTTTATTTTTGTTAAATAAGATGTTAATATACTTTTAAAACAGTAAGAATAATACTTATTATTTTAATACCATGCATCTAATTTATAAGTATCATAACCTAATAATAACTTTCACTAACACCAGTTAGTAAATGTTACTTTAACTAGCGAATGCTAACAACCACTAGTTAAAGTAAGAAAATCTCTTCAATATTCGACATTCACTGACCCAATACGGAATTGTTCGCATTAACTAGGGATTGTTAGCATTCACTGAATTTTCAACTATCACTGTAACATATATAATATATAATATATAATATATAATATATAATATATAATATATATATATATATATATATATATATATATATATATATATATATATATATATATATATATATATATATATATATATATATATATATATATATATTGTGATATTATCCTATTATATGTTATAAATTAAAGAACAGATCAAATTAAGTTATTAATAAATTCATTAAAAAAAAAAGGAATATTCTTGATCCTGGGCAGAATACAAAGTTTAGGTTGTATATAAATAGTATTAATTTTCTTCAAGTTCCTTAGTTTTAGTGTTGTTTTAATTTTTTCTTCGTTCCTAAAAAAGGAAACATAAATTTAAAAATAAAATATAAGGAGTACCATGATATATTCATAATTATAAATAAAAGGAATCATGTAATTTTCTTTCTATAAAACAAGAAATTTGTCTGAGAAAGTATGCTAGAAATAATATTTTTTTTTATGCAAAGAATAAGTTCAAATATAAATTAAATGTAGAATTATATGCTGTATTAACTAATGCATATGAGTATTTAAAAGTTATTATTATGGTTTAAATTTTAAATGAAAAAATTTATTAAAAGAATGAAATGAAAGGTTTTAATATTAATAGTAATAAATAAAAAACATAAATTTGTATAAGAATCCTAGGTATAAGATAAATTGTAAATAGAAATTAATCAAGTGCACGGATGTCATAAATTAAGTTATTATCAAGTAGGCATCAGATAGATACTAATAAGAATTGTTAGGATAGTTTTTTTTTTGTTATTTTTGTTTTGGAAGTTGTTGATTTTAAACGACTCTCTCTTGTTTTTTGTTCAGAAAGAGGAAAGACGTGTTAAATTTGCTCTTGTAATTTTTTACGATTTTTATTAAAAAATTTCAATATAAATCAGTCTTGAGTAATTGAATATTATTATAAACGTCTGTAAGAAGAAAACTAAAGTATATTGGTAAGCAGAAAGTTAATTTTTATATAAATAAAAGAAATCAGAAGATGAGAACGTGATAGCAAATGGTGCTATGAATGTAATCTTGAATTTCCAAGTACGTGTTAAATAGAAAGAAGGAATAAGTACATACCAGCGTTGCAGAGTTCATTAAGCAGTTAGAAGACCTTTTTCTTGAACGAGTTTATGGTTTCTTTTGATAATCCTGTAGCAGACTAGCTGAGAGAATTCATAGATCCTGGAGTCACGGTATTAATATTGCACTATTCACCTTAATAAAGAACTTTCTTGTGTTTTCTATATATAATTGGATGAACAATTAATTTCCTCATTTTCACTTTTACTCTATTCACATATTTTATTAGTTTTAAGAATTTTTTGATATGTATAATACCACCATTTATTAATCTTTTCATATCATTTTACTCACATAATTAGTAATCATAGAATATCACATTGACGAGAAGATAGGTTACAGATCTTCTTCTTTTTAATTTAAACATCCATAGGTATCATTTGGTACATAATAGTTATTATGCATATAATGTCATGACAATATCAAATTAATAAAATAAAACATTGAATTCTGCCCTGAGATAGAGTCGTTGATAAAAAAATTTATAAACAATAATTCAATTCACATCAAATTTTAAAGTTAAATATAATTATTTTAAATTTACATCATTTTAAATATAACATATAATCAGATAAACAACAAAATTATAAACAATTAATAATATACATTTACATTTTCATATATGTTATAAAATTGGCGCCCAACGTGGGGCTCTAAATAATAAAAACTAGAGCCTATTTAAATAATTAATATTTAAAATATTTTTTTTTGAAAACTTCATTTGAAATTTTTTTTTTGTGATTCCGTATTAGTTATAAGCTAAATACAAAGGTAATAGCTTATAAAATATTTATTGGTATAAAGGTATTTCTTTAGAAATTTGCACATTACTTGTATTTATCTGGGTATTTTAAATTGTAAGAATGGATAGAAAAATGAGATTGAGAGATGGTAAAGTAGTAGGAGAGGATAGCGAGAGTAGTGATGGAGGAGAGATTGAGGTAGAGAGTGTTGCGGTACAAGTACATGAAGAGAGAGTATTGGGAGCAGGAGATTATCGAGTGGAGGAATTGATCCACACTGGACAACAGGAAGGAGCAGAATCAGAAGAAGGTGATAATTTAATGGAGATAGGGGGAGAGAATGATCAAACTATGGTTGAAATGGAGACAGATGTAACTGGTGGTGGAGATGAAAAAGAAGAACAGGAGGTACAAACACAATTAAAGGAAGAAAGTCAATTAGACATGCTCAGCATGTTACAAAGGATCATGATGACTATGGACAAGAGGTTTGATCAACAAAAAGAAGATAATGTAAAAATGAGAGAAGATATGAATTATAAATTAGATCAGCAAAAAGAAAACATGGACAAGAAATTGGATCAGCAAAAAGAAGATATTAATAAAAAATTAGATGAAATAAAAGAAGATAATAAGATTTTTAAAAGAGAAATTAGTAGTATTAAAGAAGATAATTTGAAGATCAAGGAAGAAATGAAAATTATGAAGATAGACTGTGACAAGAATATGGAACAGCAAAATATTAAATTAAGGAATGAAATCCAGGAGACAGGGATTAAAATTAAGGGGAGTTTTTTATATTAAGGATGTGTACAAGTTTACACCAGAAGAGGGGTAGATGATATTAATAGCAAAGTTTTGTAAATAATAGTATTAAGATGTAAATATTAAATTAAGATTGAATGGTTTTATTGAAAAAAGGTTTATACAATCTGTGCAAATAATTTGAATTGAGGCTAAAGTTTTTGTTAAATGAGTGTTTATTTATAAAAAAAAAAAAAATAGATTAAAATTATAATTTTTAATCCAACATCAATGAAATGTTTGATGTAAAAATTTTAATTGGGGGATTTGTGATATTATCCTATTATATGTTATAAATTAAAGAACAGATCAAATTAAGTTATTAATAAATTCATTAAAAAAAAAAAAGGAATATTCTTGATCCTGGGCAGAATACAAAGTTTAGGTTGTATATAAATAGTATTAATTATCTTCAAGTTCCTTAGTTTTAGTGTTGTTTTAATTTTTTCTTCGTTCCTAAAAAAGGAAACATAAATTTAAAAATAAAATATAAGGAGTACCATGATATATTCATAATTATAAATAAAAGGAATCATGTAATTTTCTTTCTATAAAACAAGAAATTTGTCTGAGAAAGTATGCTAGAAACAATATTTTTTTTTATGCAAAGAATAAGTTCAAATATAAATTAAATGTAGAATTATATGCTGTATTAACTAATGCATATGAGTATTTAAAAGTTATTATTATGGTTTAAATTTTAAATGAAAAAATTTATTAAAAGAATGAAATGAAAGGTTTTAATATTAATAGTAATAAATAAAAAACATAAATTTGTATAAGAATCCTAGGTATAAGATAAATTGTAAATAGAAATTAATCAAGTGCACGGATGTCATAAATTAAGTTATTATCAAGTAGGCATCAGATAGATACTAATAAGAATTGTTAGGATAGTTTTTTTTTGTTATTTTTGTTTTGGAAGTTGTTGATTTTAAACGACTCTCTCTTGTTTTTTGTTCAGAAAGAGGAAAGACGTGTTAAATTTGCTCTTGTAATTTTTTACGATTTTTATTAAAAAATTTCAATATAAATCAGTCTTGAGTAATTGAATATTATTATAAACGTCTGTAAGAAGAAAACTAAAGTATATTGGTAAGCAGAAAGTTAATTTTTATATAAATAAAAGAAATCAGAAGATGAGAACGTGATAGCAAATGGTGCTATGAATGTAATCTTGAATTTCCAAGTACGTGTTAAATAGAAAGAAGGAATAAGTACATACCAGCGTTGCAGAGTTCATTAAGCAGTTAGAAGACCTTTTTCTTGAACGAGTTTATGGTTTCTTTTGATAATCCTGTAGCAGACTAGCTGAGAGAATTCATAGATCCTGGAGTCACGGTATTAATATTGCACTATTCACCTTAATAAAGAACTTTCTTGTGTTTTCTATATATAATTGGATGAACAATTAATTTCCTCATTTTCACTTTTACTCTATTCACATATTTTATTAGTTTTAAGAATTTTTTGATATGTATAATACCACCATTTATTAATCTTTTCATATCATTTTACTCACATAATTAGTAATCATAGAATATCACATTGACGAGAAGATAGGTTACAGATCTTCTTCTTTTTAATTTAAACATCCATAGGTATCATTTGGTACATAATAGTTATTATGCATATAATGTCATGACAATATCAAATTAATAAAATAAAACATTGAATTCTGCCCTGAGATAGAGTCGTTGATAAAAAAATTTATAAACAATAATTCAATTCACATCAAATTTTAAAGTTAAATATAATTATTTTAAATTTACATCATTTTAAATATAACATATAATCAGATAAACAACACAAAATTATAAACAATTAATAATATACATTTACATTTTCATATATGTTATAATATATATATATATATATATATAGAACGAAAAAACGAGTATGATCGGCTGATCAGTTGAAAACCAAAATATGCTTTAAGATATCGGGTAGCAGCCTTGTAAGGAAAAAAGTGAAACTCTTTTTATTTTTCTTGAAAGCTTTCGAAATATGTTTATTTCTTCATCAGTCAATACTGAAATTATTACATATTAGAGGAATTTGGCTATATTATGATTTAACTACTTACAATAAGTGAGATTATTCCTTAAAAAACTTTACACAAAAAAACATTGCTAAGAAACACCAATTTTTCTTTAAAAGTTCAAAATTATTTCATTATTTCCACGCCATTACTACTTCAACTGATTGTTTTAACAACTTTTTTTAAAAATTTATCAGCTTGTCAGTGCTTTTTTATGTCGAGAGGGGTCAACCTTGAAACTTGTCTTTTACTTTTCAGAGATTTTGAATTAATTTATATCGTATTGGATAAATCCGTTCGTTTTATATTTTTGTTAAAATCATAATTTAAGATATTTGCATATATGATGCTTAAATTTTTTATATCTGATTTTTTATTCATTGCTAATGGTTCATTATTAATGTGTACCATTTCTAAGAAATTTCTTTTATAGTAATTATTTTCACAGGTTAAAACTTTGGGGTTGTTAAAGTTAAAAGAGTGACCAGTCTCAATATGGTGGGTAACTACTGCACAGGATTCTTTATTTAATCTTAAATCACTTTTGTGTGAGGTGATTCTATCTTTTAAAAGTCTAGAAGTTTGACCTATGTAAACCATTTCACAACTATTACAATTGATTTGGTAAATAACGTTGGATCTTAAACCATCATTCACTTTGTCTTTCAGTTTACTAAAAAGTTGGTTGTTTTAACAACAAAAACAATAAACCAACTTTTTAGTAAACTGAAAGACAAAGTGAATGATGGTTTAAGATCCAACGTTATTTACCAAATCAATTGTAATAGTTGTGAAATGGTTTACATAGGTCAAACTTCTAGACTTTTAAAAGATAGAATCACCTCACACAAAAGTGATTTAAGATTAAATAAAGAATCCTGTGCAGTAGTTACCCACCATATTGAGACTGGTCACTCTTTTAACTTTAACAACCCCAAAGTTTTAACCTGTGAAAATAATTTCTATAAAAGAAATTTCTTAGAAATGGTACACATTAATAATGAACCATTAGCAATGAATAAAAAATCAGATATAAAAAATTTAAGCATCATATATGCAAATATCTTAAATTATGATTTTAACAAAAATATAAAACGAACGGATTTATCCAATACGATATAAATTAATTCAAAATCTCTGAAAAGTAAAAGACAAGTTTCAAGGTTGACCCCTCTCGACATAAAAAAGCACTGACAAGCTGATAAATTTTTAAAAAAAGTTGTTAAAACAATCAGTTGAAGTAGTAATGGCGTGGAAATAATGAAATAATTTTCAACTTTTAAAGAAAAATTGGTGTTTCTTAGCAATGTTTTTTTGTGTAAAGTTTTTTAAGGAATAATCTCACTTATTGTAAGTAGTTAAATCATAATTTAGCCAAATTCCTCTAATATGTAATAATTTCAGTATTGACTGATGAAGAAATAAACATATTTCGAAAGCTTTCAAGAAAAATAAAAAGAGTTTCACTTTTTTCCTTACAAGGCTGCTACCCGATATCTTAAAGCATATTTTGGTTATATATATATATATATATATATATATATATATAATAAACCATAAAAACACTAGATTAGGTACACTTTATTCAGATAACAATACCAAACAAATATTCTTAGAATTTTCGGTAAGAGACAAATAAATTAATAAAATAAATATATTTTTTTTAAATTCTAATAAAAGTTTCAGTAGTGAGTATGAACTCCTCTTACATTTATTACGCTTAAAAACCGACATGACATGCTATTTATTAAGTGACGAATTGTTTGTTGAGGTATCTGTTCCTATTCTTGAAGCAAAGCATCTGTAAGTTGTTGTAGGTTATTTGGCATTTCTCTCTGTCTCATTCGTCTTGCCACCTCATCCCATAGATGTTCTATGGGATTTAAATCCGGACTTTTGGGTGGCCGTTCCATAACTGTAATTTGATTTTCTTGAAAAAAATGAGGACGGGCATTATCCTGTAGGAAAATAAAATCTTCTTCATATTTTTGGGCATATGGGGCAATACATTGGGTTCTAAGATATCCGAAATATATCGATTTGCTGTCAAAGTACCACCCTCAATTACAACAAGCTCAGTTGTTCCAGTGGAACTTATGCCTCCCCACACCATTTTAGTTCCTTTTCCAAAATGGCGAGTTTCTTGTACCATATTGTCTTGGAATCTTTTATACAGCCTTTTGTAAACTCGAACACGTCTGTTCGTTCTTGACTTATTCTCCTAATATAATTCCGATTAATAGATTTTTACTTCCTACATTTCCACCACCAACCTTGTGTAACCCCATGCGTTTTTGGTTGCCTACCTTAAACACTATGACTTTGAATTTGTGCGCGTACTTACGAAAAAAGAAGACGAAAAGACGCGACAGAGAGACGCTTACTTACCGCCAAAGAAAGTGTGTCATGGCCATTCACTCAAGAAGTCCAAATACTTTTGTGTGAAAATACAATTGAATAAACCGAATGATTATGTGCCAATGTGTTTCCAAACCATTAGTTCATATTGTTACATGTGGATCGCTACAAAAGGGGCCCCTATATCGTCATCCTGGACCGAGACAAGCAATGTAAGCCGGCATTGAATACATTAACAGTAACTGATTTTATTTTATTTTCCGTAACTCGAGAAAGGCAACCAAAACTCCTAACTTTTGAACTTCTGGTCCTTCGATTACAAATGGTCCAACCAACGTCCATCAGGTCTACACAACCCAAACCGAGACTAGTCTGAAAATAAAACTCGTTGCCATTGCTGTTCAGTCCATTTTTCATGTCCGTCGCAAAATGCTAGACGCATTCTACCGTGTCGTCTTGTTAATTCTGGTACCCTTGCTGACCGTCTAGATCTTAATCCCATTTCTCTTAAGCGGTGTTTTATTGTTTGGGTTGAAATAGGTCTGTTTATATGCTGTTGCAGTAGATTTGCATGATTTTGAGCCGTGAAAGTTGGATTTTGAATTGCATTTCTTACCAACATATGGTCCTGGCGAGGTGTTGTTATGCATGCTCGGGGAGTATATGGCCTTCTTACTACATCACCAGTTTCCAGAAACCTATTACAAGTTCTTGAAATCACAGATTGGCTTACCTGAATTTCGGCGGCAATCTGACGAAGTGACGCTCCATCTCTAATACGATGGATAACAATGGATGCTTGAAATGTATTCAAATGTCCTCTGGGCATAATTCTGTACCAACTACTAATATTAAATAACTTCAAAATAAAACTGTTTATCGTATTTTCTTACTAACTTGAAGAATTGAATTAAACTACATTTCACCAAAATTCGTTATTTATTTGGGTCTAGTGGTAACAAAAAATGACCAGTTTATGATCAGCAAAACATATATTTTTATACAAGGTGAATTTGATTTTTGTCAATCTCAATTTAAAGCCAAATGTTTAAAAATTTTAGGTGATCCTTAACCCTTTCGCTGCGGTAAAATAAATGAGAGTAAGCTCTGTGCGGAAACATTTTTTGCCCATTGGACCAATTTAAATTATAAATTACGCGAAGGAAGACCATTATAAATTCAGTACTAATGGCCATTTATTGATTTTTTGTAAGACGCGATGTCGCGTCCTCCGCACATTTTTGGAAATTTTGCATAAAATGCGGAGAGCGCTAATTCGAGTCCGTATAAAAAGTAAATATAAACTATTAATTTATTAAAAAAATAAGTTAACATAATTTCTAAAGAAATATAACAAAAACATAAAAAGATAATATAAAGTATATTTTAAGTTTTTTTATGGTACTCAGTAAAACAAGCACCGACGCATAGTCCAGGATTTTCTGGACAAGAAAGACAATGAAACAACGTATCTTTTCGTATTTTTTTTTTTTTTGAGCAAATGCGACATTTCTTACGCATTGTATGACCTTTTTCATTGGTTACGGTAATTTTAGTAAGCACATGTTCCGTACTTTCTACATGACTTATAGATTGGGGTTCCGGTAACAATTGTTCCAAAACTAAAGTTCTGAATTTATCTAACGTTAATTTTTGATCATGATATTTATTATATAATATATGCGAGTTTATCAATAGCAACTGAAAAATGTGGATAGACAATTTTTTGTACCATCTTAGCGTTTTTCTAGTAACTGGATAATATGCCATTAGTTGATCCTGCTGATCTACTCCACCCATGAATTTCGTACATTTATTAATTTTCTCTTTTTTACACCCGACGGTCCAGGCTCTTGAGAATCACACATTTTACTAAACAGCAACACAACACGCAATGTTCCTACAACCTATTACGTCAGAACGAGACTGTAGCTTGAAATTTGTTATCTACGAAAATACACGATTTATTTCGGAACGGATCGTAAGTATACTAAAAATAGATCTTACTTTATATGCGGAATGCATTTTGTACACTTCTATAAACTGCGGCTCCTGAAGTGATCGTTTGAAAATGAGTAGTCACAGGACGCTATATCGCGCCTTCCGCAAATTGTCAACATTCAGAGGACGCGATATCGCGCTTTCCGCAGCGAAAGGGTTAAACCATTTTGCTTAGTATATTAGTGATAGTATAATTAGTAATCTACACCTCTTATTTTTTCTTTCTAATGTGCCGTCTTCTTACAAATGGTTACCTGTAACTTTGCAAAACACTCTCTGCCCATCGATGGCTAATGTGCAAAACCTCTTAAGTCAAAATTTTCCAGTTTTCGGAATAATTTACCAATAATTTGTATATATTGATTCAGGTAACACAAGAGGTTGGTTGATTTAGACGATTATTTGGGTGAAATAGTAGAGATAAACTAGTATATTGTAACGTTTTTACCAAATAAAAACACAGGTTTGATTTATTTTTAAGTCGATTTATTCTTTTGGGTACCAGAACATTCAGCCGCGGCGCATCTCTCGATCATTCTAGAGAGTTCCGGAAAGACTTAACATTCACCCAGTGGCGTAGTTTCGTTACAATATCAATTTTTTTTAAGTACCTTAAATTTTAATTTATTTGAGACGGAATTAAACCTAACAACTGACTAACGGTTTAAATATTTACTTGGTTTTACATTTAATCAATAATACCCTTTTAGATGTGTGTTAAATAGTCAGAATCGTGGCTGTTTGAAAGAGTGTAAAATTTGTGATATTTTTTGCTTTAGAGTGCAAATCGCCAGAGAGTAGGTAACCAAAAATTAAACAAAGATAGACTTTTAAAATAATCACCGAATTTAAAAACGATTAAATCTATTTTAATCTTAGCTTTTATTTGTTTTACAGTTACCTTATTACTTATTAAATAAATTAGATACACTTACAACTTTCAAGGTTTAACAATTTTAAATGTCATGCATACGAAAATAAATAAAATTATACGCTATAAACATTTGTAGCATACAAAATTAGGTTTAGATAAGTGACCACGCTGTTACACTTCATGGAGTTGGGGTGAGTATTTATTTACTACAACAAAATTAGGTTTAGATAAGTGACCACGCTGTTACACTTCATGGAATTGGGGTGAGTATTTATTTACTACAACAATAAAGGTAAAGAAAAACTATATTACACACGTAGTTACAATTTTAGAAAAAAAAAGACTATAAAATTTTAATGACCACTTTCTTTTATAACCCATCTTTTGTTTGCGGGTTTAAAGCTGCTTATCCGTTGCTGGTATCATTATTTTAAAAAGCTTGCAGGAATAAACCCGCAGATACATGAAACACTATATGTTTCAATGATGAAATGCCGTGACTAATGAAAAACGTGACTGAAAAGTAAGTTGTCACCTGTCGTAGAAATTTCACCCACAAACTGCTATTAACCATACATTTAAATGTTAATAGTGCGTGATTTTTTTAGAAATATTAATATTCAAAGATAAGTAATAAAACAACTCACAAACGTTCTAAAAGAAATATATTTAAATATATTATAAACTGACAAAACAAATTTTTACAAATGTCTTAAAACTTAATTTAAATTATTCTTTGTTGCATTAACTAAATTAAGGACTATATATATATCGTGTTGAAAATAAATTAATATTTGACTTCTTGAATTTTAAACCAAATTTTTCAATAAATTAAAACTCACATAATAACTTAAAACTTTTCTTCTTTTTTTACTTGTTAGAAATCTATTAATTCTAAAGCCGTCGCAGCATCGTTTTTTTAAAAAGTTGATGGCCCACTATCCATCTATCCTTTAGGACGTTTAGGTGGTCTTCTAAGGGTAATAATTGAACTAAGCGATTGGCATTTAAGGGCGACTTTTGGAAATCTATTCTCGTTCATCAGTATTACAAACTTACTCGTATCACGTATTTCGCATTACTTTTTAATTTGTGTGTTTTCGCTTCGGATTCAGTCTTGTTTTCCTTTAATACTTAGTGTTTTTATTTTTGTCATTCTTAGTATGTATTTCGTCTTGTTAATGACATCGAATGCTTCTATGCCATGATCGTTTTGTTAGAAGTTTTGCAGATTCTAGTATTAATATCTGTGCGTATATACGGATTTGACCAAATTATATCTTGTAGGTATTATAGATAGATAGATATATTTATTGGCCATGCTCACATTACAATGTTTTGTAGCAAATCAATTTTACAAAACAAAAATGCTTATAACATCACAAACATTAAAATGTTTAAAAAAATAACAAAAAGTAAAACATACAGATAATAAAACAGTAAAAATTTAAAAAATGTAAAACATTAAAACACAGAACCAAAAATATATAGAAAATGCAGTGTTTCACATAAAGGTGCATTGGTTTGTACTAAAAAAGTAAACTGGAATTTAAATAATAAGAATTAAAAGAATTAGTAATATTAAGAAAAAACAGTTTGGCTGCTCATCAACCGTAGGAGAAGTTTTTTTACGAAATTTTTAAATGAATTTTGTGTCTTAATAGATCTTATACTATATCTGGTAATCTATCTATACATCTATACCTACATATAATAAAACTGTAGAAAAGTATATGTTGTGGGCGCATCACATGAAAACTACTGATCCTATTCGAATGCGGTTTTCAAAGACGTATTTGTCTTCTTTCAACTTAACATCTGGTGTATAAAACTTTCTCCCCCGACCCCTTTAACGGGGTGAGGAAAGAAATTTTTATACAAAAATCAACACGCCACGCGAACGACGTCGCGGGTACATCGAAATAGAACCCAAAAATGTTGTTAGATTTTTTTGTCTGTCGGTCTGTATGTTTGTTCGCGCATCACATGAAAACTACTGATCCGATTCGAATGCGGTTCTCACAGATGTATTTGTCTTCTTTCAACTTAACATCTGGTATATAAAAATTTCTCTCCCATTTCTTAATTGGGGTGGGGTAAGAAATTTTTATACAACAATCACACGCCATGCGAACGACGTTGCGAGTACCTACAACTAGTCTATACATATAATAAAATTGTAGAAATGAAAATTCTGTACATCAAAGATATTTACAAAATAATTAGCAGGGGGTGTTACTTCATCGATATAGAACCCAAAAATATGGTTAGATTTTTTTTGTCTGTATGTTTGTGCGCGCATCACATGAAAACCACTGATCCGATTCGAATTCGGTTTTTACAGATGTATTTGTCTTTTTTTAACTTAACATCTGGTGTATAAAAAAGTTTCCCCCACTCCTTTAACGTGGTGGAGACAAAAATTTTTATACCACGCCACGTGAACGATGTCGCGGGTACATCGATATAAAACTAAAAAATGTGGTTAGATTTTTTTGTCTCTCTGTTTGTGCGCTCATCACATAAAAACTACTGATTCGAATGCGGTTTTCACAGTTGTATTTGTCTCCTTTAAACATAACATCTGGTTTATAAAATTTTCTCCCTCCCCCACTCCCTTAACGGGATGATAAAGGGGATCAGATTTTGTATAAAAATATCTCATTGATCCATCTAAAAATATCACTGAAATAAAACACAGCATGCATACATACGTGCTATAATTTAGTTTTGATATTCGAAACTAGATGGCACTACGAGGTTATTAAAACGCGCTATCGTTGTTTTTTCATCGCAAGTACATATACGAATGACTCACAAATTACTATATCCTACAGATGATTAAGTCCAATGTAGAACTGTCATAGATCAATATTATAAGGTAGTCATCACGAAGTATAGATAGGTACCAGGAGTTTAAACGTAATGTTAAAAAGATGGTCGCAATTTAGTGGACAGAACTATTGCCGGTAGAGTTCGCTCGTGTTCAAAAGATACTTGTTTAAATCCTTACGCAGGAAGTTTTTTTGCCACAGCTTTTATGACAACTAATTTTAAATAAATAAATTAATATTATATATTGAATTTAATTTCGCGACATTTAAATGGCATAAATGTCATAAACATCGGTTCTTCTGGTTACTCGCGCCGCCAGTGGCAAAAAATAGAACTATGATCTGGGTTGATTATTGAGACCAGAAATATTATGGAAAAGCCTATACCGTGTAGACTCCTGGTATCTAGTCTTCGTGGTAGTCATAATCGGTGTTGTATGATTTATTATTTATTATCAAAATTTGTTTTGTGGTTTCAGCGTGATTGACTGACAAACATGAAATTTTAAATAAAAAATAATTAAAAGTAGTTGGGCCAGATTTACTTTACTAAGAATATACCTACAGAATGATTAAAATTAAATTTTTATATGTAAAATAGAAAGTCATTAAAAATACTTACATTTTCAACTATTTGTGTATTAAATTGTGAATGTCCCAATTCCACGCGGGCCTTTCTCGGACCTACCTCCGCCAATATTCTATTAGCTTTCTTTTGTAATTTAAAATTTTTATTTGAATTTAAAGAGTTACCCCACAGAACCGTTTTATAGGAGATCATAGAGTAAAAGAATGCTTTGTTCATCTGGTTTTTTAGGTTTTTGACTGGGTCATGTAAACTTGATATGTCTTTGTCCTGAATTGCATCACTTATTCTATGGAGTGCCCTTTACTACTAGCATCCGAGATATTTCACGATCGTCATACATTTAGTTTTTGGTTGATTGAAATGTTTATATTAAGTTGGAGGTATATTTAAAGGAATTGGGACTGCCGTTTTTGTAAATCGTTTTCTATTTTGTTAATAATTACTTTATCATATGTTTGTGGCTAAGTACCAAAATTAGAACTAGGACCCATTGGAGTTTTGGAATCAGAGACAGTTTTTAATTTTCTCTTAAAAAATGGAAAATTCAACTTTATAAAAGCTTTTTTCTTAAATAACCATGATAGCACACTTTTTTAGGGTCTTTAGGGACAAAACCATACAACACGTCTTAGAAGAACGTTGGCAATCTCTTCCGAATACCGTCAATCCCGTATACCCTATCTGAATTGCATCACTTATTCTATAGGGTTTTCGTTCACTAACAGGTGGGAATAACTCAAGAAGTCTACCTCAAGCCAAAATATGCCTTTATCTTGAGGAGTGGTTTCCACCCCTTCTCATGGGTACAAATTATTTGGTCAAAATTACCACGTGAGTCATTAGAGGACCTAAATGTTTTTTAAGTTTTTTTAAAAACTTAATACTTTTTATGTTATCCGTGATTGAAAACTTTCCAGATTGTTTTTTGCGAATAACTTATAAACTATGCATCTAACGAAAAAAAGTGTAGGATACATAATTGTACTTAAAAATAAAATCGATACATTAGGATAGAAATCGGAGGTAATATTCTATTTTTGCTCTTATTGACTGTAACCACAGCCCTACTCCACTTTAAAGTGAAGTATGGCTGTGCTGTAACCTATTCGTACCTCTTTCTCTTTAAAATTAATAAAATTATTATATAGTTTTATTATTTTTAATTTCATATTTCAATTTAAACATGGTGTTAATGATCACAAAATACCTATATAAATCTGACTGCTAAACCTGATAAAATGTCTCAACTTAGTTAATATCGGAATATGTATGACAATCAAAGCATACATCACCTTAATGGAAAACAAAATTTAGTTTCCACTTTGATCTTTAAGAATAATTGAAATATGTTGTAGCATACTGTGTATGTTTGTATAAGGCCGCAAAAAATTTTCATCCACTAATCAAGCTTTCTTTGTCATGAGCGAAACAATCCTTTGATATTCGTCGTTTGAGTAACAGGCAATGCATTAATTCATCCAGACATCTAGAATATAAGGATTTATTAAAAAACGACTCAATGTGAAGATGCATGTCATCAAAGAGCTTATTTCGTTAGAAAAAAGGAACGGCGTAATTATAAGAGCTCTTTTGTTATATTCGGCCAATAATCACTTATAGTTCTATTGCCTCTAATTAAAGGCGTGACATCAAAGGATAACGTAAAAGTGGAAAAAAGGGGTAATATAGAATATGTCGTTGCTTTTAAAAGTGCATGGTACTAAAGGGAAACTGTATTACTGGAGGTGCTTGTTGGAGAGCTAAGAGTATACAACGTCAACGTTTGAGATCACACGTCACAAGTTATGCCGCTTTTACATAAAGAAATATGCTACTAATTAATTCTGTCTACTACTTTCATTTAGCTTAAAATATAATACAAAAGTTGACATTTCTGAATGTACCTTTCTTAGACCAAATCAAGACAAACTAAGCACGATAAGAATAAAAAACAAATTTTGATATTATGGATCCATTATTTTAAAGGCAAAATTGAATTGTATTAAAAAAATGTAGACAATTTGGTTTTACCTAAAACAATATGATATCCAGTCTGTAGTTAAAATTATCTATATCTATCTATATCTATCTATCTATACTTATAATAAATTTGTAGAGAGGTAAATTCTGTACATGAAATATATTTCCAAAATAACTATCAGGGAGTGATTAGAGATCGATACTGATGCCAAAAATGAAATCAGTAAAATTTTTGTCTGTCTGTCTGTCTGTCTGTATATCCGTTATAGAAACAAAAACTACTCGACAGATTTTAACGAAACTTGGTATCTAGTTATTTACATTACAAGCTGCGAAAGTTTACTTTTAGGTGCGAGGTGTGTTTAAATAGCCGAGGCGAAGCGTAGCGTAGCCGAGGCTATTTAAAACTCCGAGCACCTGAAAGGGCTTTTGCAGCGTGTAATGTATTAAACTTTTCATTCTCCCCTCTCGATTCCGTAAAACACATTCAAATTTGATGCTGAAAATCTTTTGTAATAAAATGGGTAGAAGGTGGCTTACGACAATAAAAATATCAGTACCACACTGTTGGTTGTTAACGTTACTAAGGTAACATTCATGTCAATAAAAAAATATTCTGACAGTTATCAAATTATTAACAGTATTATTACTGAGTTATTAAGTTGATAATTTTTGTATTAGGCGAGAATTTAACAAAATATGAATTCTATCAAAGAAGCAGCCAATATAGCGTGCAGAAGTTTGTTACCAGACAAATCTAAAGATCGGTACAATCAAGCCTATGATAATTTCGTTAAATGGTGTACAACTAAAGATGTATCCACAATAACGGAAGATGCATTATTGGCATTTTTCTTAGAAAAATCAAAGACATTAGTTCCTGCTACATTGTGGTCAGAATATTCGATGTTAAAATTGACTATTTCGTTAAATAGGAATCAGGATATCTCAAAATTTGGCCGCTTAAAGGCATTCATAAAACGGAAGAATGACGGATATCAACCTCGAAAATCTCAGGTATTTACAAAGGATGATATATCAAACAAATTAATATTTCGAGTGCCATTGCTTTCGGACAAGATTTAAATCAACATTTGCCGTTAAATATTTCAGGCTCATATAACAATTGTAATTTTACATTTAACTTTAATTCTAAATAAACGTTTGACAGTACTAGTTTGACATTTTAATTATTTTCGTTGTCCAGGGCACGAAAGTTTTACTTTCATACTTAGCAACCGATCAACAAGCATGTTTTACTTTCGCTTTCGCTTGCCTTTTTAAAACAGAAAATTATAATTTCGTAGAGGGGAGAATGAAAATTATTTTTCATACTCCTGAGCTGGTTATAGGATACTTTACATCACGCTACAATCAATAGGAGCAAAGCAGTGAAGGGAAATGTTGGGAAAACCACTTTTACGGTGTGGGGGTAAAAATTTTTATACAAAAATCTATATGTCACGCAAACGACGTCGCGGGTATATCGATATAAAACCCAAAAATGTGGTTAGATTTTTTGTTGTACGTCTGTCTGTCTATCTATATGTTTGTGCGCGCATCACATGAAAACTACTGATCCGATTCAAATGCGGTTTTTACATATGTATTTGTCTTCTTTTAACTTAATATCTGGTGTATAAAAATTTCTCCTCCCACTCCTTTAACGGTGTGAGGGGAGAAATGTTTATACAACAATCAACACGCCACGCGAACGACGTCGCGGGTACACCTAACTATAAAATAATTTAAATGTTTAAAATTGCTGGGATTAGAATTAAAACTATAGGCCTCATCAAACAGAAAGCGATCCAATCGCGACGATCTAGAAGAGGGTTGTATTATTTTATAAGGATTGCGAGATGTCGGATGTCAAAAAATTAATTGATTCAGTCCTGGTTCGTGCCTCTATGTATAATATGAAGATGCATACAAAGACGTTGTAAAAAAAGGCTGACGCTTGGAAAGAAGTGGCAGAGAAATAAATCAAAAAGAAGGTATAAGATAATATTTTAACAAATTTCTAAAAAATGATTAAAATATTTTATTATTATTTAAAACAAAAGTGGTTAACAAATTTTTTACACACGACTTAGACACCAGTGCTAAACCTTTTTTTTAAAGGCTCTTTGTTTAAAAATGCTTCAGGTGGTTGATTTTTTTATTTCACTTTCTTATTCATTTGTAGAGTCGTTTGGCCACTACAAACAAAATTATGCAAACAATATGTAGCTTTTATGACATTTACTGCATTATCGACTTTCAACTCTATAGGTCCAAAAACACTCTCTATGTCTGAGTCAGAATACCAAATATATGTTCTACTAGTCTACTTCTGTTTGAATTCGTCTTTCCTTGTTGCAGGTTTTGAGAAAGGCCGCATTTAAAATGGTTGAAATTTAAAATCTTCATCACCTACATCTACAGGCCCTACTCAGAAATAAAAAGCAATAGTTTGCTACGAATCACTTGTAGCTAAATACCTAAAACAAGAAAGGAAAAATTAAATTATAGTACTAATTGATTTTTTCAGTTATTAATAAAATAAGTTTTATAATTTGTGATTTCTTTATTGTTTTTATATGTCTACTGATACATTTTGATTTTCAGGCGATATCGTAAATAAGAAATGGAAAAATCTCCGTGACTGTTTTATAAGGTAATTGAAAATCGTGAAGAAGGTAGGTACTGGTTCTTCCAAGAAGTACTAAAATTGACTTTGGGTGTGCCATCTAAAATTTCTTAGAGATACAATAGCATCATGGTCGACTCGGTCCAAATTTACAAGCTAACCATCGGAAATTAATGAAGATGGTGAAATCCCGAACGCCACAAAAATGCTGCTCCCTCCAACCAAAAAAAAAAACAAAATTACGTAACCAAAAACGTCGCCACCGTAATAAATTATCTAACTACCGAGAGTGAGAGCAAAGCAAAGTTTGTTTTTGAGATATGCTCAAACGTTTAAGAAACTGAGCGCTTCAAAAGAGGTATTAAGTATCAAGATGGAATTAAACCAATTATTTGGGAAAGCAGAGCTTGAGGAACTGTAACGTTTTTAGACAGGCCCTTAAGATATGTACCAACAATGTTTTGTAAAAACAGAAAAACATATTTAACTCTTTAACAATTTTTTCATTCTGTTTTATATAATTTTCCTTGTGATCTGTTTATGTTTTTCCAGTGCCCTTGTGTTTTTCCTATGTGATTTTATGTTCTTCCTATGTTCTAGATTAAAGAAAGTTGGGATATTGTTAAAAAGTTTAATTTGTAAGTTTTGATTAAAGTATATTATTTAAACAACGAATAAAAATGTTATTATCTCAGCCATTTGTTCTTTCGATATTATGAGTTTCCTCCAGATTGTTACGATTTTTGAGATGTGGGCTTGCAAAAGGTTATGTCGAATTTTAAACTGCCCCCGAGACATTTAAAAATAAGTATAGAAGTGGTCTTCAAATAAAGAAAGTTCACACAGAGTCTGTGATATTTACCAAACTCTTCTTTCGTCTCGTTTATTTCATGTAAACATTTATTTTTCTTGCTTGGGAATAATGCGATAATAAGAAGAAGTTCATCTTCATCAGAAATGCTTGACATAGTAACTTAAATGAGATCCACATCAGATACAAGATTTCTGTTCTGTTTGACATCATTGTTCGCGGCAGGCAGTTACGCGATCTGACGAATTGGTTTCTGTTTGACTAGACCTAAAAAAATCCAACTACGAATATGTTTTTGCTTATAAGGAAGTATTCTTATTGCGTAATCAAAAGTAATAATAAAAGTTTTAATAAACCAAAAGATCCAATTTAATTGTTAAACTAGGTAAGTGAGATTTTATTTACAAAAGAAATTATTGATAAAACCCGTAATAATTTCAAATTGATGTTAAAGAATGATCATTCTTTTTTTCAGGATATATAATTGTATATTTTTTAAAAAAGTAAAATATGCGTGTATGGTTATTTTTTAAGTAGATGCAAATAATAAAGGATTGCTTGAAGTTTCTTTACAATTTTCAATTTCTCGAGTTCCATGAAGGCAATATTGTTTAAAATATCGACACGAAATGCTTAAGTAGCTGCCATTCATATTGGTTTTAGTAATTCCTTGATTACATCGCGTGACTCTCTTGAAGCAATCATGGAAAATTGAATAATGAAAAAAAAAGAGAACTAACTGACGGTGCCCTTCCAGTTCTAATTTGAAGTCTTCTGAAATTAGAAACCAGGGGGTAGTTCATGTCTATCACCAACAGAAGTAATCAATAAGTTTTACAGCAAATACAAATTGGTTTATTAAACTTGTAAGTTAATAGTTATCTACATTGAAATTAAATAATAAAAAATTCGAAAAGAGGTTGACCTTAAAGGCCATCCTTGCAACTTCCCGCTAGTTTTAACCGCAAAGCTATAGTAACGTGACGTATTTTGCCTTTTTTTGAAATGTTTAAAAAGCCATAACTTTTTAACGCCTTATTCGATTTTGATGTTCAAGATGGCATTCGACGCAGTTTTTTGAGACCTAAAAACGTTACCGGGAGTGCAAAATCGATTAGTCAAAAAATCTCAAAGTTATTGAAAAAAAAAACACTTTTTTTGAAATTTTTCGACAACGATATCTCACGAACGAATCAACCGATTTTAATTTGCAAAACGGCATTCGACGTGGCTTTTTAAACTTGAGAGCTGATTAGGTTATGAAATTGATCGATGCAATAGCCAAAAAGATGCCCAAAAAACATCATTTTTACCAATTGTTTTTTTCGGTTATTTTAAAATTTCTCGAAATCTACTGGCTCGAATCGGTTCAAACTTACAGGGAATCTAAATTAGATGAAACTCTTTGGAATGATTTTTATTTCATTTGGATCGGTCAAGACGTTCAAAAGTTATAAGAGGTTTACATACATCCACACACACACACACACACACACACACACACACACACACACACACACACACACACACACACACACACACACACACACACACACACACACACACACACACACACACACACACACACACACACACACACACACACACACACACACACACACACACACACACACACACACACACACACACACACACACACACACACACACACACACACACACACACACACACACACACACACACACACACACACACACACACACACACACACATCCACACGTACATACAGACACCCTCGTAAAAATAGTCAGGAGAGGTTCCTAAGACCTCAAAACGTTGAGATCCGATGAAACCTCGATTTTCGAAAAACGGGGTGAAACCAATAACTTCCCGATTTTAAAAATTTTTTTAATTTTTTTTAGCGGGAAGTTAACTAGGTGTCTGTCTAAATCTATACTTATAATAAATCTGGAGAGAGGTCAATTCTGTACATGAAATATATTTCCAAAATAACTATCAGGGAGTGATTAGAGATCGATACTGATGCCAAAAATGAAATCAGTAAAATTTTTGTCTGTCTGTCTGTCTGTATATCCGTTATAGAAACAAAAACTACTCGACAGATTTTAACGAAACTTGGTACAATTATTTTTCATACTCCTGAGCTAGTTATAGGATACTTTACATCACGCTACAATCAATTGGAGCAGAGCAGTGAATGGAAATGTTGGAAAAACCACTTTTACGGTGTGGGGGGAGAAATTTTTATACAACAATCTATACGTCACGCGAACGACGCCGACGTCGCGGGTACATTGATATAGAACCAAAAAATGTGGTTTTATTTTTTGTTGTACGTCTGTCTGTCTGTCTATCTTTATGTTTGTGCGCGCATCACATGAAAACTACTGATACGATTTGAATGCAGATTTCACATATGTATTTGTCTTCTTTTAACTTAACATCTGGTGTATAAAAATTTCTTTCCCAACTCTTTTACGGTGTGTGGGGGAGATATTTTAATACAACAATCTATACATCACGCGAACGACGTCACGGGTACCTACATCAAAATAAAACCCAAAAATGTGGTTAGATTTTTTTTTGTACGTCTGTCTGTCTATCTATATGTTTGTGCGCGTATCACATGAAAACTACTGATCCGATTCGAATGCGGTTTTCACATATGTATTTGTCTTCTTTCAACATAATATCTGGTGTATAAAAAATTCTCCTCCTACCTCTTTAACGGGGTGAGTAAAGAAATTTGTAAACAACATTCAACACGCCACGCGAACGACGTCGCAGGTACACCTAGCTCTAAATAAAATCTTGGTCATATCAATTAAAGCTGTCTTTGGTTAGTTGCGAATTTTGTTGCCCATACAAAAAATCTACGTTATTTGTTAATATAAGTTATTATGTAGTATTGTCACAAATATACTATAATTTAATTGTTATTTGCATAAAACGAAGTTTCAATTAAAATTAGTAAAAAATGAGAGATACCGATGATTAATGAACGAAATAGGAACAGAATTACTAAAATTAACACCAATTAAAACCAATCAAGCATTATATTCGAAGACTGCAAACGATGGCCAACAAGATGCTCAGCTGGTCTTACGGACCCGAACAGGATTTGCGAAACGCTCTACAATGTATAGTGTGAACGGCTTAACGAAAATTTCCTTGATTTTGTGATTTTTTTTCAAGTTTAGGCACCCAATGACTATAACCTATTATAATATTGCTCTTAAAATTCTTAACATTCGTTTCTTATTGTATTTAATTAATTTTACAATAGTGTAAAGTCCTATGGGCATATACATTTTTATATGACAATTAATTTATTTATTTACCTCCTATGCTTTTTAAAATAACCCCTTTATAATCCTCCACGAATCAATACTCCTAAACCTAAAGAATCAAGAATTGCGGTCTCAACTCTCGCGTTCAAATTTCTCTTTTGATTATAGATGGCACGACAGACAGTGTAACATCGTTTCACATTACCAAAATAATTGCCATGTGATATCCATGATTTGGCACATTATGTTTCAATTGATTTAGACAGTGTCAATTATTTTCGCTTTAAATAATTAGATATTTGACGGAAATTTAATGATTACAAATGGCCTAATACAAAAGGTGATAGAGATTTCAGGTAATTTAATACAGTTTAGAAGACCAAACAATTGCAAAATACCTCTTAAAAATCTAAATTGAAAAAAAAATGAAGGCAAATCAAAAAGAAAAAGTATGGGAAAATTTGTATTAAGGGTACCTTGTTAATAGACAAAAAAAGTATACTAGAAATTAAAAGATTAAATAACTCAAAAAAACTATTCATTCATGGCACCACAGAGTAGAAAAACAATAACTTTTTTTAACGATCTGAAGTATTATTTGACCAAAATATACGTATAAAAAACATACAAACATTTATAAATACTTGCAACCAATAGCGATTACCTACTTAAAACTACTGGAATTACTTGCGATCACTTACAATCCCTTTTGATCACTTGTCATTCCTTATAATTGCTTGCAACCACTTATAACTTGCAACTACTTGTAATTACTTGAGATACCTTAGGTACTATAATTTGTGGTCACTGACAATAGCTTGTGATTTCTTAAAATCCGTTGTGATTACTTGTGATTGCTTCTAATCACTTGAATTTCCGATCTTAAGTATTATTTAAGCGAAGATATGTATTTTTTATAATTCACGTTCACAAAGTTTCTATTTCAACACTAAAAACAGTATCGAAATAGATTCATTGTAACACTGTTTTTGGTAACTTTTTGTTTTACACAATTGGTTGCACTGCACTGATTTTCAATGAAAGAGTTCAGGTAGTAAATCAAGAAGTATGTTGTAGTAAATTATTAACTACATTATCAGCGTAATTGCTAAATTCGGAATATTTTATACAAATTTGACAAACATTCTAATTTAAAATCATTAAAACTGACAAGTGTCAAAACTGTCAAGATTGCCAACATAAATAAATATTTCGAAAAACTCTCATTTTATTTTTTTCGTACTTTTTAAAGTTCACTCGGTATAAAAAATAGTATGTAACACTCGAATTACAATGACGGTTTGTAGTACTCGTTCTTTGCGAAACTCACCGCTTCGCGGTTCGTTTCACAAACTGAACTCGTACTACGAAACCTCTGTCATTGTAACACTTGTATTACAATATACTATTGAAAGTGTCGTGACAGTCGTAACTTTGGCTATTGGTATGTGTCACCGGACATGGTGCGCTGACTGGTGCTCACATGATAAACTAGCGCTAGGGTGACAGGTGGTAGTTAGCCATACATAAAAATAAGGCAAATTTGTATGCTGTTAAATTTTGTTTTTTTATATTTCGTCTATTAATAATAAAAAAAGTGTACATCAGTGAAAATTAACATTTAACTATGGCCTCAGATTTATTAAATAATTGTGGAGCTAGATTTTCTCCAAAAAAAAAACAAAAGTAGAAAATACTGTTGTGTTTAAGGATCTTCAAGTAATGCAGCCAAAAATTCAGACGTTTGTTTTCATCATTTTCCAACACCTAATCGGTTTTTTGTTAAAAGAAAAACAATGAAAAAGGTAAACTATATTCAGTGTCATTAAAATTTACACTTACCGAGTACAATATAATAACACCGCTGTGATGTGTTTACATCTTTCACTAAGTCCAGCTGTACAGCTACACTTTGATAAAACAATTTGACCATTTTTTTGTATAATTGTTTTTATTTCATGGGGTTTATCACGAAAAGCTGATGATTGTATACAATACGACAAAATATCGTATTGATCATTGTTTTGATTTTCCAACCCATTATACATTAAATGTCCTGCATTAATTATTTTCTCTCCTTCTACAAAATTTCGAGACTGTAGCAGTAGCCTCAATAAAGTCAAGAACTTGATTTAATGATAAAAACATTTCAATTGTAAATAAAAACTACATAACTTTAGGTAATTAAATCACATCTATCTTCCTAGCAGTAGTAATATTTTTAACCACCAGAGTGCGTAGCGCCAAGTGACACTTACCAATAGACATATTTTCGTACGTCGTACCGATTAAGCCGCATACTCCGCCATAAAAAATTTCCCACAAGTACTTTATATTAGTTTTCTTTCTATTTGGTTAAAAAATTTTTTTCCAAAAACTAAGTTTATCCTGCAGTTTGCTGTTTTCCATCCTGTATCCATGTAGCAAAAACATCGACTTTCAGCGAAAGTATGTAGAAACAAATATATATATATATGTTTTAACAAGTTAAAATTATGATCTCAATCACGAAGTATCTCAATAAACATTTGTATTTTATTATACATAAATTAGAAATCTTTAATTTCGTTGAAATAATACACATCAAGATGGTTAGTATCTTACAGAACGTCCTGAACGGATCAACCCAATTTATTAAGATGTCTTAGACATTAGGTCTCCAAAAGAGATTTTAAACTTACATTAATGTAAGTATGACTTAACACAAAATGAAATCGCTCAACTAACACAAGGAGTCCCCACTAAATATTCTAATGGGTGTAAAACACCTAAAGGAGTAGGTATAAGGGTAAGAGGTATTGCAGAATTTGTGTCAACATTAAAACTTAATCTAAAGACAATATGTAATACGTGCCTTGTATTCTAGTGAACTTTCTACTTATGAAAAGAGAAGAAGCAGCGCTCTGTCTACAATAATGCAAATTCGCGTCCATACTTTACCTTCCTGATTATCCTAATGCAATCAAATACCATACTGTCGCTAACTGATTTAGTATATGCTTCCCAAAGGAGTCTATCAGAATTAGTAATTAGTGTAGGGGTAGGTGTTAACAAATTGCTTCTCGTGGATATCCTTATCTACATATGTATAGTTCATTAACGTCATATGCAAAGCTTGTCAAGGTATTTGACATTTAGTGGTGCTAATAATTGAATTCTCTTATGAAAGCTTCGCTTATTTCTTCCAGTATATTTTAAAAGCAAATTCGTTTAAACTTTATGTATGTTCATTAAACTCCAATTATTTTCTTTAACTATATAAAGCATAGAAATGAAAAATAGTTTTACATTTTTCCCATGAATTTTCTATTGGCTATTAATAAAATATTCTTGAAGTACAAAACATCCTACGGAGCTTAATTTCCATATTATTACATTTTTCCCAACAAAAATTAAAAGCTTTGGCAGGCTCCTCGTTGCTATTTGAATGCAAAACAACACTCTCAAAAAGGCGATGATGAATGAATTATACATCACATCCTATTGATGATCCCCAAGTGTGATTTATATTGAAAAATCCAATTAAAATTTAAATTAAAGTCAATGTTCGTACTAACTATGAAACGAAAACTTCTTTTCAACACTGTAAAAATATTTTTACTGTGAGAATTAGCTAACAGGGATCTCATTAATCTTTTTGACACCAATTTAATTCATTGATTTTGTGAATATATTAATGGTTGACTCAAGTGATAATTAGAATAGGTAATTAAAAGAAGATTAATTTAAAGTATCTTTTAACTTTTAAGAAAATATAAGTCAATAGTATATAAATGTTTAGATTTTTTTCATTTGAAGATCTCTGGGCGATCTGCATTAAAGTAATTTCCAAAAATAAAATAGTAGAAGCTTATTTGTAACAGCAACATAATTCGACCTATTACTTCTTTGCTATTGACTTCTGCAAGTGATTTATTTTTGTTCTAAATTCTTTTTTTTTTTTGCTACATTTTTCTAGGCAGAAGTACTATCTATTTTGTTTCTTTGGTTTTGGGATTTTAGACGTTTTATTTATTTTTGGTTTTTTATTCTTTTGCGTTGGCGCCACCATACAAAATTCGATATCACCGGTGTTGTGTAAGTGCGTGTTGTAATACAGCCTTACGTGGCGAGATGCGGGATTGGGAGATGAAGGCTTTCCATTTATAGAAACGGCGGAGGGTCTTGTCAAGGGCTTATTTATTGTTGGTCAGTGTGGTGTTTCTTCTAGATTGTTGGGTTCTTAAGGGAGACCCCTATTTATTGTTTGAAAAATTCTAAAGATTTAAGGAATATCTTTGTCTTCGATTTTCTAGAGGCCGGTAAATTGCGGTCTATTTAAAAATGATAAAAAAATAATATTTCATTCTTATAATAGCGTTTAGAAGCGGTAGTAAAAAGGATAATTTACACAATTTAATAATCAATCACAAAAAAAATATGTTTGTGATTTGTCAGTGAGATGACTATTATTATGTTAAATAGGTCTGATGATGCTCGTATGAGCGAAACGCGTCACTAAAGAATTAAATATAAAGATTACTTTTATTGAGACTGAGACTTTGATATTTTTACTTGTTATTTACATATTCCGGACTCTTTGAAAAATATGGACGAATTTTTTGAATTACCTAAGTTATTATTATTATTATTAAACATAAGTAAGGGCAGAGGCAAAGCCTATTATGCCCAGGTAGTACAAAAGTTCAAAATGGAAAACAATAAATGAAAATAAAAAAATAAAAAATTTACAATAGGTGTTGAAACTTAAAAGTAAAAACAAACTAAAACAATATACATAACAGAAAAGTTAGTGTCTTATAGAATTTAGGTATGCGTCTAGCCTATTTTTAAAAATGTTGATAGATGGAGCAGACATAACATCAGCAGGGAGCGAATTCCACTGGTCGAATATTCTGTTCGTAAAGAAAAATTGTCTCATGGTTGTGGAAAATCGTTCCCTGGATAGCTTCAAGCCATGACCTCTTAACCTTGGGTCACTATTGAGCTGAAACATGTTCCTCATGTCAATGGAAAACTTGTTGTTCAAAATTCTGTAGCACTGTATAAGGTCCCCTCTTTTTCTTCTGTCCTCTAGTGATGGAAGTGCGAGAACAGACAATCTTTCTTCATAAGGGAGGTTGGACAGCAGTGGACACCATTTTGTAAAGCGTCTTTGTACATTCTCGAGTGTCTTGATATCTCTGATATAGTGTGGAGACCAGCATATTGTGTTGTACTCTAGTAGCGGCCTAACAAATGTTTTATATATCTGACCAAGAAGTTTAGGATTGGGTGATTGAAAAGATCTTCGAAAGAGATATGTTACAGAGTTGGCTTTTTTAGAAATGTTGGATATATGTTCTGAGCAGTCCAATCTGTTGTTGATAGTTATTCCCAAATCAATCTGTCTGTTAACGGATTTTAAAACTATGCCATTTAAACTATACTGATAGTAGGGATTTGATTTGCCAATATGTAAGATAGTGCATTTTTTAGGGTTTAAAGGAATTAACCATTGAGAGCACCACTTGCTGATTTTAAGTAAGTCAGAACATATTATATTGTATTGCGTAAGTGGGTTTCCAAAAAATTTAGAGTCATCGGCATAAATAGCGTGCTGAGATAATAAGGTAGAGGGAAAATCAGAAGTATAAATCAGGTACAGGATTGGTCCAAGGACAGAACCTTGCGGGACACCGGACAAAACTGCAAAGTTTTCAGAAGTTGATTTGCCCACACGTACAGAGAAATTTCTATTGGTAAGAAAAGCTTCGATCCATGATAACAACTGTCCTCTAATTCCGAGATTATCTAGTTTCAGAAGTAGCCTGTTTTTTGGAACTCGGTCAAATGCCTTGGAAAAATCAAGGTAAATGACATCGACTGGTTGATTGTCGTCTAAAGAATTGGTCCAAGAGTTTAAACAGGTTATTAAATTGGTTTGAGCAGACCTTTCAGGCAGGAAACCATGCTGTGTTGACGGTACTATGTTATTATGTAAGATAAAATCTATAAGGTCATTAGATATGATTCGCTCCATTACTTTGGCGCAAATTGAGACAAGGCTAATTGGCCGGTAATTGTTGGGATTCAACTTGTCACCCTTTTTAAAAATTGGGGTAACCAATGCTGAAAGCCAATTATCAGGGAGTTTACCTGATTGGAAGGAACAATGCATGATGACAGATAAGGCTTCAGCAAGATAAGAAGCCCCTGGAGACTTGTTGTTGGGGAGGCTTTGTAGCACATCTAAAATTTTTGAAGGCGAAAATTCTGGAGGGTTTATGGATATATTTAATCTCGAAGTAGTGAGGGTTGGTAGTATACCAGGTGGTTCGTTAACGAAGGATGTCTGAAACGTTTGGCCCAACATGTTTGTGTCTCCTTTTCACTTGAACTTAGTAGTCCGTCTTGTCGCCTAAGTATCGGTGTTGTTACTTTCATTGACATCTGAGATTTTGTATATTTATAAACGGATTTATTTCCCTTGAACAGCAGAGGGTTTTCGTAGTTGGTTCTTTTGTCCCTTATTTCCATAGAGAGACGATTAGAAAAATCTCTGTGTCGCTGGAAGTCATCGGGGTACCAGTTAGTGTAAATTTACGCCACAGATTGCGTTTTACATTGGCCTTTTGTATGATGTCACCATCTATATATGGTTTGCATCTATTTAAACGTAGAAGGCGAGTAGAAGTGCATATCTCTGTAAGTTCATTGATTGTAGTCTGAAAGTTGTGCCACATGTCGTTAACATCTCCGCTATTAAGATGATTTTCCCAAGATAGATTGGCTAAGAGTTCATTAAGCTTATTATAGTCCACAGTTCTTTGAATAACCAGATCATTCTTACACGGTTTTTCAGAGAAAAATTTAACGTTGAACTGTACGACAGCATGGTCCGATTTGCCAATGGGTGATGTGTTGTCAAGATCTGATATGAGATTACTTTCGTTAGTTAAAACCAGGTCGAGTAAACTATGCAGCTAATTGGTTCTAAATCTGGTAGGTTTCGTAACTAGTTGTTGTAAATTGGATTCGATAATCATATTTCCAAAAAGAGATGCGGAATTTTGAAGATCGGAGTAAGTGAGAGAATTCCAGTTAATAGTTGGAAAGTTAAAGTCACCTGTGATGATCAAGTTTTTAGATTTGACACTTTTTTCAGAGAGAAAATTTGCAAGGAGTTGATCAGCCTGAGGAAGGCAGTCTCCAGGTCGATAAATGCAGGACAAATTTAGGGAAAATTTAGAATTTGTTAGTTGAAGCCAAAGTATGTCTATGCCAGGTATTTCAACGTTTAGCTTTGAGACGTGGAACATTTTAGTAAGCGATCTTTTTAAATAAATACAAACACCACCACCAGTGCGGTCATTTGGTCTATCAGCTCTACTTATATAATATATATTGTTCTAGTTTCGTAATGGAATCAGCTTTGATACTTGAGAGCCAGGTATCAGTAAGCATTATACAGTCTGGTTCAACCTGGTTTACAAAAAGATGGAAATCATTTAATTTAGCTGTAAGGGAGGCTATGTTTGTATAACAGAATTTTACTTCTATTAATGATCGTTTTTTGGATTCTGGGTGTTGGTGATAGTAGGTATGCCGTTTTTATATTTGATTGTTATGTTGTCTTCACCTTCTTCCTGTCTTCTTTTGAGTTCTTTTCGAAGATCATTAAGATATGCAGTTTGCTTAGGTGTTTTATCGTCGTGGATATTGATTCTAGCAAAATTGGTTCTAGTGAGGAGTTTCTTCTTATTACGTAATATTTTGCGGGATGCGAGTGGAGTATTAAAAGAAACTTTTAACAGTCGAGGTTTACTTGGTGCAGACCTACCAATTCTTTGAATTGAGGTAGCTGTAAAAGAAGCATCACCGTTTGGTTCAATACAATTTAAAATTTCTGTTACAGCCACTTTATCCTCTCTTTGATTTCTTTCCTCTAGTCCAAATAGAATAATGTTGTGAGAACGGTTTATGCGCTCAATAGCTTCGGAAACGACATCTTCATACGTTTCAGGAGGCAGAGAATTTTTTGACAATTTGTTTTCTAGTTCAGCCATTTTTGTATTCAGCATATTCATAAAAAACGACTTTAATTGTTCGAATTTATCGTCGTTTTCGTTGCATCGGTTACAGTATATTTTAATATTCTTGCTTTTCATTCTAGTCAAGCGTATACCAATACAAGCTAAATGTAAGTACTGATTGCAGCCTGTACACCTAGTACTAGAATCGGAGGCACCGATCGCTCGCTTACAGTTGGAACAGTTATTATTAGGCATTGTGACTGAGACAGTGCTGTACGACGTATAGCAGGAGTGTTGGAATATAGCCTCTTCTACAAAACAGGTATCGCCGCTGTTGACGTGGAGAAAACAGTTCCGATGTTTAGTTCAATCACTGATAAGTTTTTGCCAGATTGAAATACTGATAAATTTATGTCAATCTTAATAATTTGTTTTATTACGATAATGCCGTGTAAATGCAGAAAACTAAGAGTTTTACGTGGACGAAAGAAAAACTGTACTCACTGTTGCCTTGAACATAAGTTTAGAATGTTGTGTGACAAAAATCTGGCACTTTACTGTGTTATAACCACTATAAACACGAGGAAATCACAGGAAATAGTTATTCGCGTGTTTCCACTTTGACTTGTAAATATCGTGGTAAGACAGGTACGCTGCTGGTCAGCTGCGGGTGCTTAAGCGTCCATCAAGTTGGTATTTGCTACACCCTTCTGGTTGTGGACTATAGTTATACCACACATATTTGGTCGTCAGAGCTTCGTTTGCAATAACATGGTAGACCCACTAGTAGTAAGGTTGACTGTTGGATAGGGGAGGCTATGGCTTAGACCACAAGTTGCGCAACATTATCCCATTAGTACCCCAAACTTTGTAGAAGAGCAGCATACATTCCACTAGGGAATGAGAAACCTTGATGATGATAGATTTCAAAGATAATAATAGTATAATACTATTATGATGTTTAACAGAGTCTTTGAAAATCAAAGAACATATAGACCGTTTACTAAGAACCAACAACTACTTCCCTGCCTATATGCCACGACGGACATTGAATTACAGTTCAAAGTTAAACGGGGTTAGTATATCTGCAAGATAGAACTAACCATTTTAGTTTGCAATTCGAAAGGATATCACTTGTAGACCGGTTTCGACGTATTGCGTCTCATCAGTACAAGGAAGATATCCGTCCAGAAGCTTTAAGAGCATCTAGACTGGAGATATGTCTGAAATCACACAAATACATTATCTTTAGTAAAGAAAATGTTAAAAGTGCGATAATAGCGACATCTCCATAACTAATTGCAAACTGAAATTCTATTTGACAAAAATCCTCTCGGCTTTGTAGGGTTAACTATTATCGCACTTTTAACATTAGTCTGTTGTTTATAGATTTTTTCTGTTTTCTGGTGTTTTACTCCCCTAGTTTGTTAATGATATTGTTATACTTACATTTGTGGATCTGACTTTAAGTTTTTATTTGCTTAAAAGACAATTCTATATAGAAAAAATTGGAAAAGAGGTTGACCTTAAAGGCCATGCTTGCAACTTCCCGCCAGTTTTAACCGCAAAGCTATAGTAACGTGACGTATTTTGACGTTTTTGACTTTTTTTGAAATGTTTAAAAAGCCATAACTTTTTAACAACGCCTTATTCGATTTTAATGTTCAAGATGGCATTCGACGCAGTTTTTTAAGACCTAAAAACGTTACCGAGAGTGCAAAATCGGTTAGTCAAAAAATCTCTAAGTTATTGAAAAAAAAAACACTTTTTTTGAAAATTTTCGACAACGATATCTCACGAACGAATCAACCGATTTTAATTTGCAAAACGGCATTCGACGTGGCTTTTTAAGCTTGAGAGCTGATTAGGTTATGAAATTGATCGATGCAATAGCCAAAAAGATATGCCCAAAAAACATCATTTTTACCAATTGTTTTTTTCGGTTATTTTAAAATTTCTCGAAATCTACCGGCTCGAATCGGTTCAAACTTCCAGGGAATCTAAGTTAGATGGAATTCTTTGGAATGCTTTTTATTTGATTCCGATCGGTCAAGCCGTTCAAAAGTTATAAGAGGTTTACATACATCCACACACACACACACACACACACACACACACATCCACACGTAAATACAGACATACAGACACCCTCGTAAAAATAGTCAGGGGAGGTTCCTAAGACCTCAAAACGTTGAGATCCAATGAAAACTCAATTTTCGAAAAACGGGGTGAAACCAATAACTTCCCGATTTTAAAATTTTTTTTAATTTTTTTAGCGGGAAGTTAAAAAAGTTTATCTCTATTATATTAGTCTATATCTACCTAAAGTTTTTGCATACCTATTTTGTTTCTTTTTTTTCTTCCTTTAAATTTCTTAAGTATTTTTGTTTAGCTTAGTCTTCTTAATTCAACTTTTGTTTTAATGTCATATCAATACATAGTATAAAACAAAGTCGCTTTTTCTGTCCCTATTTCCCTTTGTATGCTTAAATCTTTAAAACTACGCAACGGATTTTGATGTTTTTTTTTAATAGATAGAGTGATTCAAGTGGAAGGTTTATATATAATAACATCCATTAAGTAGTGGAAAAATACTGTTATTTTTGAGTTTTCTAATGTGATGTCATTAATTATCAATTTTTTTCCGCTTACATTGCAAACGCAGGCTACCTTACGAGATTTATCAAAATAATGTACTAATTATTTGTACACATTAAAAAGGTGTACAGAAAACTCAGCGATGGTATATGTCTATCTCTTATGGATATCCCACAATAACTTCTTTTTGTCATTTACTTTTTACGACAAATAATGGCTAATTATCGAAGCGATTTTAAACAATACAGCATTAATCCTTATCCAATTAAATAGCTTAAATACATTGTTGATTTAATATAGATCTATATGGTCCTTTACAGCACAAGATTTAAATGAATATTTTCGAAGATATTGCAGATTTAAAATTGCGGGACGTAGCGCTTGCGGTGGTACTGGCCGGCAGGGGCGGCGGCAACGGAGGCCGCGATTTTCTTATAGCACTTTGAATTTTGCAGCGATCGGACGCGTTTATTACGAAATTAATCATTATGACGCTACCCTAAGGTGGCGCAGTTGAGATGTTATAAATTTACACCTGTAATTCTCACATAATTAAGTACTATGACGCCACCGTAAGGTGGCGGAATTGATATCTCATATCTTTAAAAGAGCAAAACTTACTTACCTTAGGTGGCGCAGTTAATATATAATACCTATACCTAACCGATAACTTACAAAGTACTATAAATAATAGTAAAAACTGGTAACTAACGAGAAAATATGATAAAAAATACAAAAAATTTATCGTAAAAATAAAAAACAAATTGGAAAAAACATTAGTGTTAGGCGATGCGAAGTTCGCCGGGTCCGCTAGTATGATATATTTAGATTATTTATTTTGAATTAAATAAATAAAAATCTCTGATAACTACTCTTGTAACTAATTTTTATTAACACAAAACTTTATGTATACTAAAATTATTCTGCAGAAAATTTTCTACAACGATATAATGATATCAAGCGAATTTTACAAGGGTGTTGTTAACAGGAAAATTGGTGTAATTACCTCTATTGCAAATTGTCCGTATTTGAAATTCAAATGTTACTCGATCGATTCGTAGCCAGTAGGTACCAACTTCAGCGGTCGACTTGGAAAAATAGGGATTCAGTTCGTATTGGGAAAGAAAAGCTTTTAGCGGTTGTGTCATTTCAATATTCATTTGCAGAAAATTTAGGATGAATATCATTCATAGTTTTCTGGTACTTTTATACCCAAAAAAACAAACAAATTCTTAAATAAAATTTATTGGGATAGTAAATGTTATTAAGTTAAACTAATAAATTAAATGCTTAAAGTTAGTGACATTAAAAAATATTTTTTTTAACCGATTTCAAAAGAGGAGAAGGTTCTTAATTCAAACATATTTTTTTTCTGAATGTTACCGAATATCTCCGGTATTTATTATCCGATTAAAACTTTTTTTTTGCATTCAAAAGAGTGGAGTTTCCCATTGGTCCCATAGAAATTTGATTAAGGTCTGGTCATCAATGTAAAAGATATTTCAGGAAATACCACGAAAATCAACAGAATAAGTTAATATGTAAATATTGATGTATAACATAAAAACATAAAGGCGGAAACATACTATCAAAACGTGACACGACGCCACGCCACCCGACGCATGTTAGTACCTCTCAATTCCAAATATTTAATACAGTTAGAAGCACATAGACAACACGCTATGTGACCACACGCCGCAACATAAATATATGGACTAACATGCGTGGCGTCGTGTCACGTTTTGATAGTATGTTTCCGCCTTAATAATTGGCGCATTACGGTCCCACTATAACAGATTTAAAATAAGAGGAGATTCTCATTTCGACCATAGTTTTTTTATGTTACCGAATATCTCTGGTATTTATAATCCGATTTAAAAAAAATGCTTTTGCATTCAAAAAATAGAGTGTTCGTGTGATCCCATAGAAAATTGATTAAAGTCTGGTCATTAATGTGGAAGATATTCCAATAAATACCACAAAAATCAACAGAATAGGAACAGAATAAGCTCTGTAGTTAAGTTAATATGTTAATAATTATGTATAACATAAAAACATAATAATTAGCCCGTTACTGTCCTACTCTAAAGCCAAAGACCTCTTCTCAAAAGAAAAAGGAATAAGCATTTAATCAATTCTCTTGCTCACTGTGGTGATTTCAGACAATTAAGTCCACGTTTTATCACATGCTTACCTTTAACGTACGTGCTTCGTGTCTCTAGGTATCAGACAATTTACTTATGTCTCTAACAGTCACATTGGTAGATGTTGGGATTGTTGGGGATTGAACTCAGTACTTCTTGCAAGGTATTTGGAAGGTTTTGAATATATAACATCATGAATCAAGTAGCAACTAAAAACGATAAAATAAAATCTTTATTTCTTAAAAAAATTGAAACCAACTAGGCATCTGATTTCGATTTCCTTGAAGTCGGCTCCAATGACAAATAACCCTCTTTATTTTAATCTTTGCTATTAAATCTAGATTTCGAATGTTAGTAACTCAAATCTTTTACAAAGATATAAACCATTGGAGGCGACTTCAAGGAAATCGAAATAGGCCATTGTTCCATAATTCTCTTTCCAGTAATTTTACTCCATAGTTTCTTGCAAAGGTATATCTGAGGACTATTCTGTCTTAAAGAATACTTATTAATTGGTCCGCCTTAATAATATCATAAAGCTCTGCTTGCTCTTTTCTCCTTAATAAGGTAATAAGAGCCTGGGATGTAGCAGCATGTGAGCAGTTGTCATAGCCTTGCCCCGTGTATAGATATACAATTGTGGTTAGTTGAGCAGAACCTGTAAATAGACCGTTGGGGTGGTCCTTATTTTGAATGCCTCCCAGTTGCCTGATCGCCTTAGACTGTTGCGTTCTGCTCCACCACAACACCGATCCATATGTTAACATTGGTGTGACCTGTGTGTACAACCAGAGGATTATTTTGGAGTACAGGTCCAAGTTCTTGCCAAACACTTATCTACCACAGCGGGAGTGGCAGTACCCCTCCCTGTGGACAGCTTCTTACCACTTTTGCTTCAATGGAAGCCTCATCTAACTTGGAGACTACGATGCGTTAGGTTGGCATAAAATCATACTCATCTTTGAGTGGGGAGGAATCCTTGAGAGTGCGTCGGTCACTAACTCGTGTCCCACATACCTAAAGGCTCTTTCTATGGTAATGAACGCCACTAGGGGTACTTCTTTGTCTTCCATTGATTTTGATGGTTTCTCCTTTAAGATTTGAAGCCTTATACATATATCTATCAAGCAGTTTCTCTAGTGTTTTCGCTACGAATGCCGATAGACTCATTGGTCCATACGACTTGAAAGTTTGGTCCGTTCAATAGGTATGTAGGTTGATTTTGTTTTGGTTCATAAAAATAATTTAATTGAAGAAAATGACAAATTTAAACAAACATATTATTTGATGGAGTTTTCTGAATTAGGTGTTACTGATTATGAATTTGTTGGTTCTGATGGTTTGGATAAGTATTTTGGTTCAAATAAGAAAAATATGTTAAAAATAAGGAATCATTTCTTAGAGAGAATGTGCTAAAATTGGTATTTAAAAGACATTAAAGATCGTGCTATTAAAAGATCATTCTGTAGTTCCTTATAAAATAAAGAAAATAATACTGCTTTTTTAACTGTTGACGATAAGCCATTCAAGAATATTGTTTAAAAGTTTGATTAGGTATATTAATTAAATGGTAGTGTTGGATTGTGCATAAATTTCATTGTAATTAAATTTAGTTTAGGTACCTAAATTGACACGAACTCATCATTTATGCAGAACGGGATCCTTCTAGTCTCTCTTTAACAAAACAATAATGTTGTCACATTTGGCTCTATTCGGTTTTGTTACCTAAACATTAATGTGTTTTAATTATTCCCTTGAACCTTACCTCACGCGGAGGTGTGTCATATTATACAATGTACAGTTAATTAATTACAAGTTATCTATAGAATTAGAGTCATAATTACTTATACAACAAAACGTAATAAAGTAAAAAACATATCGATTGCAATCATAAAAATTACTTAAATAAGAAGGTTACAACATTTCATTACAACACAAATATAAAATTTAATTCTAAATGTTTATTTAATATTGTTATATACCTAATTAAAGGAATATAAATCAGATCTTTAATTAAAAATGGATTTTTCTGACTTCAAATTCAGTGAAACATAAATTTAACTTTTTCTTTTTTTAATATCCTTTTGCGTTTTTCACGCGATAAAATCAGTCTGTTGCATTAACTTCTAAGAAATATTATCGTTGGGGTATGACGTGACCCCCTTTGACGTTCTTCGTACGAGTTCTACCAAAAAAGCTTGTTTCTAACTGAGTTTATTTTGCTTTAGGTCTATTAAAGATAAATTTTTATTCTATTAAATTGCTTTTTCCACCAACCCCTTGATTATTGATCCTAAAAATTGTAATTTAAGAGTCATTAAAACCAGAACCAAATTGATTTTTAATTTCAACACTCTCTGAAAGCTTTAACAAAGTTATTATTTTTATGGGACTAATTTTACCTTTGTTACTTTATTACCTTTCGCTTTGTTTATACTTATTTTTTAAATTATTTATAACTAGTTGTACTCGCAACGTCGTTCGCGTGGCGTGTGATTGTTGTAAAAAAATTTCTTACATTTAAGGAATGTGAGAGAAATATTTATACACCAGATGTTAAGTTGAAAGAAGACAAATACATCTGTGAAAACCGCATTCGAATCGGATCGGTAGTTTTCGTGATGCGCGCACAAACATACAGACAGACAGACAAAAAAACCTAACCACATTTTTGAGTTCTATTTCGATGTACCTGCAACGTCGTTCGCGTGGCGTGTTGATTTTTGTATAAAAATTTCCTTCCTCACCCCATTAAAGGGGTTGGGGGAGAAAGTTTTATACACCAGATGTTCAGTTGAAAGAAGACAAATACGTCTTTAAAAACCGCATTCGAATAGGATCAGCAGTTTTTATGTGATGCGCGCACAAACATATACATTTCTACAGTTTTATTACATATATATATATATATATATATACATATATATATATATATATATATATATATATAGATATAGATATAGATAGAATAGATAGATATAGATATAGATAGAAATATAGAAATATAGAAATATATAGAATATAGAATATAGAATATAGAATATAGAATATAGAAAATAGAATAGATATAGATATAGATATAGATATAGATTTCTAAGACTTTTATAAATACCTTAAAAATAACTTTGTTGTCTAACAGGAATATTAATTCCCAATTACAAGACACATTACAGACAACAACAGTGTTTTTATTGTATATCTATATATATAAAAAAGGATGTGTTTTATGTACGAAATCGATGAACTCAAAAACTACTGGACCGATTATTATGAAAATTGGTATACGTATGTATTTTTCCACGGAGAAGGTTTATATGATATGCTCATTGATGCCACTCGCCACCAGATGGCGCTGCAAACTAGCAACATCTGCCCCGTTCAACCGATTGTCATGAAAATTGGTATGTATATGTATTTTTCACGTAGAAAACGAATATGCTATGCTCATTGATGCCACTCGCTACCAGGTGGCGCTGCAGAGTAGTAACTTCTGTCCTGTTCAACCGATTGTCATGAAAATTGGTACGTATATGTATTTTTTCAAGAAGAAGGTTTGCATAATATGCTCATTGATGCCACTCGCCACCAGGTGGCGCTGCAAAGTAGTAACTTCTGCCCCGTTCAACCGATTGTAATGAAAATTGGTATGTATATGTGTTTTTCCACGGAGAAGGTTTGTATGATACGCTCATTGATGCCACTCGCCACCAGGTGGCGCTGCAGATTAGCAACTTCTTCCCTGTTTAACCGATTGTCATAAAAATTAGTATGACTATGTATTTTTCCTCGGAGAAAACGAATATGCTATGCACATTGATGTAACATGCCACCAGGTGGCGCTGTAACGTATCGCCTAAAAATGAACTATTCAAAAAGAAAATCAACTAACTTTATTTCCATCATCTGTCAATAATCTTAAAATAATCACACAAATAATAAATAACATAAATAAGTTATAGAAATATATAAAATATCTAATCGATAATTTACAAAAAATTTGGAAAAATGGTAAAAAACATCAGTAGGCGGTATGAAGTTCGCCGGGTCAGCTAGTACGTATAAAAAATAAACTGATTGGTGTATCAGTTGATAGCTACATATATAAATTGATTTCTAAACAGAATAGATTTTATAGTTTTTTTTAATGTTACATTATAAACGTCTATCTCGGTACAAAAAAGATTAAAGTGACTACAAGCAGTGTAGATTGGAGATTTTCTTCCCACATGAGTTTCAACACTAAGTAAATAGAAATAATTCTGAGTTCTACTATTAATACATGGAATATAAAATGGTAGTATCTGTATTAATAAGTTTGTTAATGAATATACAGGAATGCATAATTTTGCTGTTTTCAGTAGATAGGAACTGAAATCTACTGTCGCAACTCTGCTAAGGATAGGTTCTATCAATCCATTTTTATCTTTTAATTTGCCTTAATTTTTTCAATAAATTTCTTGATCTTATAAAAATGAATGTAATTATATAATAATTTATTAGGAATTAATTGTATTCTTACATTTCCATTTTACTCTGTATATTGATTTCTATTCATAGATACAGAACAACGTCTTTCTTCTTATTTACACATTTCCTATTTTTTTTATGGTCTCTATTCATATAGAGATAAATGTTATTATTAGCCCATTTTATAGAATTGTCACCCTTAAGCGCTCGAGCAACCCCTCTCTTTTTTTTTTTTAGAAAATACCAACGTTCTTTTTGTAGAATGCAGCAAAAACGTTTCAAGTACGAGAAGAGATTTCTGAGAATCTATTAACGCTCAGCGACCGTTGGTCACGTGGTTACACTTGTTGCTATGCTAAATCTTCTTTCTAAGTTTTTTGTGGTGCGTAGAAGCACGGGTTGTTCCTGGCAGAGAGGTTGGTTAGATCTTCTACATTTGTGTTCCTTTGTATTTATCATTAGATAGGTCAATATAGCCATTTTCTTTATTACTTTTATTAACACCTTAGAAAGCGGAAAAACAATCGGTACAGTATAAATATAAAATATTAAATATTATTAAATTTAGAACAGGCATTTAAAACGATAAACACTTTTTAAATTTTTATATTATGTTTAATTTATCTATATCTATATATCTACACATATAATAAAACTGTAGAAATGTATCACATGAAAACTACTGATCCTATTCGAATGCGGTTTTTAAAGACGTATTTGTCTTCTTTCAACTTAACATCTGGTGTATGAAACTTTCTCCCCCCACCCCTTTATGGGGTGAAGAAAGAAATTTTTATACAAAAATCAACACGCCACGTGAACGACGTCGCGGGTACATCGAAATGGAACCCAAAAATGTGGTTAGATATTTTTGTCTGTCTTTCTGTATGTTTGTGCGCGCATTACATGAAAACTACTAATCCGATGCGAATGCAGTTTTCACAGATGTATTTGCCTTCTTTCAACTTAACTTAATAATATACTTTTTCGCAGATAAGCCAACACATTTTTTAGCATTATTTAAAAAATGCTGTCAACCTCTTATGCTGATTCGAAACTTTTCAGACAACTGCCGTATTTGTTTAAGATCGTCCTGTTATTATTTATATTTATATTTTTTAACGCTAATGTAATTTTTTATAATTCCATTTTAAAGCGGATTGAATCCAATAGACTGCACTTCAATGTTTAGGTTTTTGATTTAAATGATTTATTGTTTTTATTAATTATGTGGTGAAGAGTGAAGCTACGTTATTTATACTTTTAATAATTTTTTTTCTGGGCACATTTATAAACTTTATTTTTGTTATTGTATATGATATATCATATTCTTTTACATTACAACTTTTTTAACTACAATTTTAGTAATAACAACTTCTGTAAAATATATTGCTCATGAAACATTCATTTCTTATGAGGGTAAAAAGGTTTATCACTTACCATGTAATTTCATCTTCTAAAAGCAAAAGATAATAGATGATTCACAATTTTAAAATATTACTTTCAAGATCTTTTAAAGAGCCAAAGACAATTTATCACGATATTTTTCAAAACATGTCGTTGCCTGAGTCTCGCCTTCATAATGGGATGCCGTGAATTTCCTCATGCACGATGCTATTATAACTTAATGAAAATAAAACGATATATATGAAACAAACTTGCGATATGAAAATAAATTATTCTCGGGACATTCGGATGAGGGGAAAGAAAAAACAGATATATTTTTAAAATGTGTTATCATGGATCCGAAATTTTAGGCTTTGGTAGTAGAAAATGTCAAATATTTCAATTAAAATTTATAAAAACATGCAAATATTTTTTCTATACTAAAAACCGAGCAATAATTATATATTTATTTATATACACCGACGTGGCATGCTATTTATTAAATGACGAATTGCTTGTTGAGGTATCTGTTCCCATTCTTGAAGCGAAGCATTTGTAAGTTCTGCTGCTTATCACAGTCTGACAGGATTTGCAGAATTAAGTCTGTGTATGCTAGGTTTAGAACAGAGTAGTTCTTATCTGCTTTTATTGCAACATCATGGAAGGTAAATATCTTAGATTACCTAAATAAAAAAATTTATAATGTCTTTACCTGCCCGTGATGTTGTTTTACATTAGTAGTAAGAGATTTTCTCCTTCTTTTCGCTTTAGTGTAGTCTTTAGGAGAGTTGAATTCAAGTGATGACATTTGTGTTTTATCGTCATAGTTCGAGAATGATTAATGAAGTTTTCCCAATTCAGTCTTTGACTATCTCATGACTTTAAAAGAATATGTCAGAACCGGTACAGCACATGTGTTGATTAACTGTTACCTACGTAAGTTGTTACGTAAGTTACTTTTGGAAAAAGAAGATGGGTCAGAAGAAAGCCTGATGAGAAATCATAAAAAGATTGATTTAAAAGTCATAATTAAGCGTAGAATAATATTTTGTGTAATGGGAAAAACCTCAAAGTGGATGAGGCAAAAACACAGACAAAAAGTGTAAAGCGGTATGTCCATAGCGGTTTATTGATCATTGTTGATATTTTCAAAAATGTTTGCTTAGCAACGACCACCAAATATTGTAATGCAAGTTAAATTTTATTTAAAAAACAGAATGTTTGTCTGATTTGTTACCACTCTCTTAAACACAGTACAATATTATTATTTTTTTTATTTTAAATAATTTTCATGTCCATTGCTTGTTTACTTTTACACATATACTAATTGTAGAATTATTATTTTACATATTTACCTTCATAAGTTACAGGTTGTTTATACAGATAACTAAAATGCATATATTTACTGAGAGCGAAGTTTGGAACTTGAGTAGCAAATAATTTCCACAAGAGAGGTCAAAGTGCGTAAGGGAGTGCAAATACGGGTCATAGAACGAATAAACATCAATTATATCATCATAATGTGCCCCTCAAGTTTAGACTAATTGCAGAACAGCCCATAAGGGTAAACAAGAGCATTATTTGCGCATTAAGTGGGATGGGGGAGTATAAAATATTGTTTCTGCGGTAATATAAGAACCATTAGGTGACATAGAAAATAGAAACATTAATAAATTTGAATTAATTATATATATACTTTATAATTTGTGCAATTTCATTTATGGCTGTTTGTGATAAAATTCAATGATTTTAATTTTTAAAAGGTTTTAAACATAATTTATGTATTATATTCATTATAAATATACAAAATTGAAATATTGGCACGAACAATACAGCCAACAATATACTCTATAGCTAAACATGTTCGTGGATTATGTTAATCCAGCGTTTGCTGTTTTTCCTGAAATCAAGGGATATTGGCGTCTAATACAAACTCCACAAATAATACCCAAACTTCATTTTGCTACTCTAATGAAATCTTAAATTCGGTATTCTTAACAGCTTGAAAAGGATTTGGTAATCCTTCATACAGTGAATCTTATTTGAAATAGAGAATTATAGGAATAGTTTATATGGAAAACGGTTGAACTTTCGAATAATAGGGTAAACTTTCTAAATACTTTATATAGTAAACTTTTAATTTTTTTTTGTGTACTAAACTTTCAAAATTTTTTATGCAGTAAACTTTTAACCTTTTCGCTAAATCTAAATGTGTCGTTCGAGAAAAACGGTCATATTCAGGAATTAATAATAAAAAGTAAATAAATAGTATAAAAATTCAACCAAAGCCAAAACGAATAGTTGCCTTAAGAGAAAATTATTTCTTTAAGAACACGTGTTTTAAACCGGTAATCAAATTAAATAACAAAAAAACGAAATCTGATTTTTGGCTATATGCCATTGTGGACATTCAAATTAAAAATGTTAGTTTCAAATTGATATAACCCCTATTTAGGACCAACCAAGGTATATATTTACATTTTAATACAAAAACGACTTACTTGCAACGAAAAGGTATTTCACAAAACTAACTAGGTAATTTTAATTGTGTTTCTTATTAAAAGAATAGAAATGTTTTAAATTATTATGAATATTAAATCAAATTGTAAAGACCCTACATATCACATTTGTTGGTTAGATCACCGAATGCTCACATAATAAAGTTTTTATTTTTTGCTTACCAAGTATACTGAAAAGGCAGAACCAGACTACGATCACGTCACGTGAGTTCAAGTGTTCTCTCGCAGACTCATGTCACGGACAAAAAGTGTGTAATGTTGTTTTGCATAGTTCATTATGAACGAGAGTCACACTAAAGTCATCTCATATATATCCTGTCACGTCACAGGCCTTATGTGTGATTTCATGTTGTTGTTTCCTGCGTTTGCACATTTTTGTCTCCGTGAGCTCATATATTTTAGGAACTCTCATATGATTTCGGAAATTGGACGTAAAAACAAGTAAATATCGTGATCAAGATATTCATCAAAAAGCTTGGGAGGAGATTGAATGAGTAAAAGAGGAGATCATATAACATATTAATATTTATATTTCAAAAAAATTATTGTATTATTCATTATTATTTTAGATAAAATTTATAAGATATTATATATTAATTCTTCCACTCCAAACACTATTTTTTTGCAAAACAAAACTACCATTATTTGAAATAAAATAGTTCTTACATTCTCTCGAACTTCGAAGACTTCGCAACTGCAATTTCTTCTTATAGGGTTCAAATTTAACAACACTTATTGACGAAGTTGCGATAATTTAGTCAGATTTAAACATTTAATCTTTGCATAACATATTATACAGGTAACACGATGCAAGGACCATTTTGTCAACAAGATCGGGTTGCACCTGCTTCTAAACATCTGCGGAAAAATCTCCAACAAGCAGATAATATTCCAAGCGCTTCAAATGCTTCCTTATTTTATTTACATCGTATACCCATAGATATAGGTTTCCACCACATTAATCCAAAACTATACACTTTTTAGTCCTTCTTTTCATCCCGAAGAACTAATTGAACTGTCAAAAAACAAACACTACACTGAAAACCAATGCAATATCAGGAAAATTTTGTTAGACGTCATAGCAGTGTGTTTCTTAGCGTGATATTACCATAAAAACATGTTAACATGATGGTAGATGAGCCCACGTGATAGTAGTCCGTTTTCACCTTAACTCGTTGAAATGTATCCTCTAAATAGGCGGATATTTAGATGCATGCTTTATTTAATTTAAATAGGTACCTATATTTCCATAATTTAATGTATTAATTAGTTTTTCAGTAAGAATCGTTGTTAAAAATGGATAAAATGTATGTTTCTTATTGAAGCAATGAGAAAAGATCAACCAAAATTGATAAAAATCTAAAAATACTCGTTCGACATTTTTTGACCTGCGTGTTAAGATTCTTACAAACGAAATATCCTTAAAACTGATTAAATGGTAACGCGTTGCCGACAAAAAAAGATGTTTTATTATCCAATAAATAAAAGATTTGAATTTTTTATTGTGAGAAATGAATTTTACAGAAAACGATTTTTAAATCGATACAAAACCATTAAAATTACTTTGACCGTTTATTCAGTATAGTTATGCTGGTAAAATTAAGTTTTTGTTAATTGGAAATACATTTCTTAACTTGTTCTGTAATTTGGGAATCGTGTGTTGTATATGTACACTAGGTATATTTCTTTATTGAACTATTTCGAGAGAATTCAATTTAGATCCATTTTGTTCTATCAATAATGCTGCTTTCACTTATAACTGTTTGTTTCCAATGCAATCCCCTTGGAAATCAGTTGGAACGAGGATTGACGTTGATAAAATAAATGTTGATATAAAAGGCCTTAACAGTTTTTTTATTGTTGTTTGCTCAATATCCGCAGCTACATTTTATTTTACCTTCAAACTTTCCGAAAAAAATGTTCTAGATTATTCATAAACCTTTATTTCTCTCGCTGTAATACCTTTGTTTAAACGTTTAAATAAAAGATTTTTTTCATCTAATAAATAGGTCCTAAAATATTCTTTTATAAACTAGCTATAAATCATCTATAAATAAAAATATATTTTACTTTAACCCTACAATCTTTAATTCTTTATTTTAAATGTTTTTGAAAAAATTAGGATTTTTTTAAGACATTTTTGATAATGTATCAAATTTGATACAAAGTGCATTTGGGCAACACTACATTTATGAAGGCAATAAATTATTTAAATACATTTTTAAAATGACATATTTTTGATGAATTAAAAAAAACTGTTTTAGTCCTTATTAAAATATTTGTCACATTTAATATCCGATAATTTTTTACAATTTGGCATTTTGCACCGAGTACGATTGCCAATCTCAATGTCCAACAGCATTAATCCGAATATCTTTTGGAGGAATATAGCATGTCGGTCCTTTCTTTTTCTGCGACTGAATTTCCTGTTTAATGAGATTTGTTGATTTTCCTATTTGCTTCTTTGTCAAACCTTCTACTTCCTGCAATTTATCAGCAAAACTTGATACGGGAGATATTTGTTGTCTTTCCAAATAACTGTAGATCTACAGTTATACCTTCTGCATTTGCTACATACTCGTAGGATGATCCCCTTTTTTGCTTCTTTATTTTGTTATTTGAAAGCAACTGGGATCCGATTTCTTCTAATAGTACCCAATGAGTAAATGCCTTGGTTCGCTAAATATACCACTTACGGCATCAAAGAATGGTAATTGTCGAAGTAAAACCTGAAAGTGGTGTAACTGGACCTATTTGTTGCATAAGAAAAAAATCGGCTCATATATCACGTACGATTAAGCACAGGGAGAAAAGTAAAGTAGCTGGAGGGAATAGGAGAAAAAGAACGGAAAAACGGGAAAAGAAGAACAAGCTACTAAGTTTGTACTGAGGGAGTTCGGGAGACCGGCGCAGGTGAACTGTCTTTTAAAACAGCTTAAGTTTCGCGCTAACGAAACGTTAAGCCGGTCATTGGTAGCGCGCAGGAAGGCCAATAACAAGCTAAATGCCATTTTTAAAATTGTTTGTTTGGCTGTCAGGTGCAGAATGATGTTTTTGTTATGTACATTTAATAACTGTTTGTAGTTTTGAGATTGCGACTGTGTTTATGGAGGTACGTATTGTGTGTTATTGCTATTTTAATGCCAAATTATTGTAGTTTGACATGCGCTAAATGTTTTTCGCTAAGATTGATTGTTTTTTCTGTGAGTAGAATTTAATGTCAAAGTAGTATAGCGGGACAGTTGCCTCATAGCGAGTGCGGGAGATATGCTCAGTGGTTCATGTCTCCCTCTTCATTGTTTTGTATGAGGATATTTGGAGTTTCGTTAATATTTCCAGTTGGTAATTTTTGAGATAATATTGATTTGAAGGATCGTTGGTATTGTTTTATTTGTCGCAGATATGTTCATGATATATTTGTAGGACACAAAATATTGATGATTTCATACGTCATGAATGTGACCAGTATTAGATTTTTAGGTTACCAGCTGACTGAAAGTAATTATTAAGGCTAATTGTTGATACTAAATGATTAGAATAAATATATAATTTAAACAGAAGGTTAAGAAATAGTAACTAAATTTAAGAAATTTTGATTAAAGAAATATTAATTGTTTACTTTTGTTAACAAATGTTAATAATTATGTTGACTGTGAAATGTTAAAGAATATGTTGCATTTTTGTCTTTTTTCTTTATAAGAAGAGCAATACCTCTGTTTTACTATAATTTAATTTAATTTTGTTATATTTTGGTTAATAAATCTGTGATTTAAGCTGTAAAATGTTTTTATTTTCTCCCTTTAAAATGCAATGTTCCACTATTCCCAGACCCCGATTCAACTGTCCCTAAGGGTAGGGAGAGACTCATTTTAGATATCTCCTAGATATCTACATATTGTTTATATTAAAATAATAAAAATATTTTTTGTTTTATTTTATTATAATATATTAAATTAAATGTAAAGGCTCTAAATATCACTTCCGTATATTCCTATATTATAAACTTTTTATTTTTGCTTACAGAGCCTTAATACTGTAACTCATTGAATTTTATCCTTCAAAAGATAGTGAATAGGCGGATATTTAGATGCAAGCTTTATATAGGTAATTTAAATGTTAGTAAAACGAACCTTAATGATAAATGGAGTTACCGAAAGCGTACTATAACTATACCAACCAGATTTTTTATAGACTACAAAAATATACTTAATTTATTAAATAGGTATATTTCATTATAGGCCCTTAGCGAAGGTTTCTGTTCGCCCTCGCCAAATGGAGAAGACCACGACGGAGGAGACACGCCACAGCATCAAACTCCTAACCCCACATTGCACCACGTGGGTTATAGTATAACTAGACCCACTTGGATAGGAACTATTTTTACGATTTTACCAGTGAAAACTCAAAAGAACGTCATTATATGAACGAACCTAGTAAAATTTCTATTTAATGTTGCTTTTAACTTCGCGTCTCACACCTGTACGCCCATGAAGAGAATTCTTGGAAATTCGAAAAGCGCGTTGACTACGCCCGTTCAAGTGGTTCTGGATAAACTATACACTCCAACACAAACACTACACAGACACGCCAAAAGAAGAAGACTCCTGAAAAGGACATGAGTCCTACAACAGGGTCTTAAATCTAATACCACACCTTAAATTTTCAATTACCCCTCTTCTACCTTATCTTATCTTCTCTCTGTCTCTTCTTCTCTATATTTCATTAATTTAATTTATTAATTAGTTTTCTGGATAATTTGGGTAGTTATAGTTTAATACGAGAACAGTAAAAATCGTAGTTAAAAAATTATAAATTGTATGTGTACTCAAGGTAACATCCATTATTGCTGTCAGACAAAAATCATCAAATACCATGTTGCGGAGCTGTCAGCAAACACTAAATGCCGATGCCGGCTTAAGTAATTTGCGGGACATGAATTTTAGCAAGGAAGTAGGTGTCTGCTTGTACCAAGACTGCGATTACAAAAATTCATAGGCGCACGAATTAATATCATGTAGTTATTTTTATTATTTAAACATATATTATCAATAAAAATTTCTTACAGATCTCGAATATATAAACAAATTTAATAATTTTTTGACGAATGGTTCACTTTTGCGAAATTATAGAAATTTCGTCGGTCACTCGAATCTTGTCTTCAATAATTTATCAAGTATGTGTATGACTACATACATACTCAAAATCTAGGGATATTAAATATTTAAAATATTTATTTATTTTACACATTAAGCTATGTTGGACAGTGTAATTTACAAATTTGGTCAAGATTTCATTAGTTGTTTATCAATTGTTTTCTTGCAAAGGAGTTTTGAAAAATTGGTTTAACATAATTTAACGTCATTTGGCCAAAAACAAAATGTTGAAGACTGTGAGAATGAGGGAGGCAGAAATTCGCCAAATAGATAAAGTAAACGGTATAGAAACCACTCTTAACGTTGTCTTACGTCTCTGGACTCGTTATAGTAAAACAGGAAGCGTTCGGGAAGGCATTTGGGATGATCCAGAATGACAACATCTCATATGCGAAGAAATCGTACAGTGACGGCACGGCAGTTAATTAATCATCTCCATGGAGCTCATAACGTGACAGTTTCCAGACATACCATCTACAGACGCTTGAGTGAATCAATCAATGACAAAATGTTCTTTTTACCAATGAATCTCGGTTTAGTTTGTACCCAGATTCTCGAATAATAAGCGAATGAAGGGAACATGTCGCAAGAAATCGGATGCAACATACACAAGAGATTCTCAGCTACAGAGGATGCACACTTATGGTATGGGCAGGAATTTCGCTTGGGAGTAGAACTAAGTTCGTTCTGATGGATAATTTTTTATCATCAGAGTGCTACGTTACAAATGTTCTAGAACTTGTAATTGTTCCGTACTCCACATTCAGCCAGAGTGACAAGAGATTTCTTGGAAGTGCAGAATATTCCAGTTTTTCCCTGGCGAGCTCAATCGCCAGATCTTAGTCTTATTAAGCCTGCGTGAAAAATGCTTCGGCGAAGAGTTTTTCAAGACCAGAATCAATTTTAAAACCGCAATGAGCTGTTTTAAGTTCTTTAATAGTACTGAATGGCGATTTCCCAAGAAAATCTGGATAATCATTTCCCCAGTACGGAAAGACGTTGTAGAGCCATCATAAATGTACGAGGAGGCTACATTCCTTATTAAAATGTTTTTTTTTTAATTTTATTCATAAATTTTCTTTTTGTGCATACCTTTTAAATTGTTTCTATATTTCTATAAATATGAGTCATTGATATGGATATCTTTGTTTATTAAACTTTTTCCACATGTCAGGCTTATACAAGTTATTTCTTAGTCTTTTAACCATTTTATAAATAAAGTTTTTAAATATCCCAGATTTTGAGCATGTGTGTATTAAGTGTGGTAAAGAAATTGTACAGGTATAATGCGTAAAACATAAGCTATACCTCTTGACTTACTATATATGCAAAAGTTAGTTAATTAAAAAACAAGCTCTGTCAAATAAAAATTGAAATATTACAAAAATTGATTAAATTAATTGTTAAGTATATTCTATAATTATTCCACCCATTTAAAATATATAATTTTAAGTTTTTTGACCTAAATTTATTTTGGAAAATCTATATATATAAAACTCAAAGGTGACTGACTGACTGATTGACTGACTGACATAGTGATCTATCAACGCAGAGCCCAAACCGCTAGACTGATGGTGCTGAAATTTGGCATGCAGGTTGATATTATGACGTAGGCATCCGCTAAGAAAGGATTTTGATTAATTCCACCCCCAAGGGGATAAAATACGGGATGAAAGTTTGTATGATCTATCAACGCACAGCTCAAACCGCTGGACGGATGGGGTCGAAATTTGGCACGCAGGTAGATGTTATGACGTAGGCACTCGCCAAAAAAAGGATTTTGAATAATTCCACCCCCAAAAGGATAAAATTGGAGATGAAAGTTTGTATGAAACTTTGTCAATTTTAAACCGATCAGGTTGAGATTTTGCATGAATATAGCTACTATTACGTAGGCATCCCCCAAGAAAGGATTTTTGATAAATTACACCCCTAAAGGGATTAAATAGATGATGAAAGTTTGTATGAAAGTTTGTCAATTTTAAACCGATCGGACTGAGATTTTGCATGCATATAGCTAATGTAACGTAGGCATCCCCTAAAAAAGGATTTTGATTAATTCCACCCCCAAGGAGATAAAATAGGGGATGAAAGTTTGTATGAAACTTTGTCAATTTAAAACCGATTGGGCTGAGATCTTGCATGCATATAGCTACTATGACGTAGGCATTCCTTAGAAGGGATTTTAATAAATATCATCCCTAAGGGGATCCAATAGGCGATGAAAGTTTGTCAATTTTAAACCGATCGGGCTGAGATTTTGCATGCATGGCGTAGGCATCCTCGAATAAAGGATTTTGATTAATTCTACCCCTAAGGCGATAAAATAGGGGATGAAAGTTTGTATGAAACTTTGCCAATATCAAACCGATCGGGCTGAGATTTTGCGTGCATATAGCTACTATGACGTAGTCATTGCTTAAGAAAGGATTTTAATAAATTCCACCCCTAAGGGATAAAATAGGGGATGAAAGTTTGTATGAAACTTTGTGAATTTCTAACCGATCGGGCTGAGATTTTGATTGCATATAGCATGCAAGTTTTAATAGTTTTAAAATAATAATAGTCTAATACCACTCGCGCTTTAATGTGCGGGGTGTGTGGAGCGGTAAGGCGGTAGCACGCTGCTGCTGGCCGACATGACACTGTCGATAGACGCGTAGAATCTTGAAAATTTGAAAATAATTTTTTTTCTATTACCTAGTGGTGTAGTAAGAAATGACTTTTTTAAATTTAACTCCTAAGGATTTAAAATAGGGGTTGAAAATTTGTATGAAATTGGGTGGCAAAAAACTAAAGTTCACGCGGATAAAGTCGCGGGCAGCCGCTAGTAATAAATATATCTGTTAATTAAAGGTAAAAAAATTTAAGCTACCAACTTTCAAAAACATCACAGAAATACTGACTGATAAAACAGCTTCGGCTAAAGGAAAAAAACAAAATTTGTTCCTAATAAAAGGGACCGAATTTAAACCCAAAAGAAAGACAAGAAAAATTCATAAAGGAGATATAAATGTAATATATTGATTTCACAGTAAAAATTGTATATCGACGCTTATGTTTTCTGCCACTTACTTTCGTTCAAATAAGGAATCCAGACATATACGTGACAGTTATGCTAAAATCGGGAAATGATTCGTAGCAAAGAATTTAGTTTATGCAGTACTGATGCATCAGATAATGTTCAGTTGTGTTAGAATCGTTCTTAATTTTTCCAACTCTTGCCAGGTCATATCTAATATACATTCAGTAGATATTATGAATTCCACGTAGGTGCAGTTTATTATCTTGATGTATAAAGTAGACGAGTGTTACTAATGGTTTCCGAATTATTATGAATCGGAATTTAAAAATAGGTTTTGAGCATAAATTTAAACTTCGGTATTAAATAAATATACCAATACTTCCGAAGACGGGATTTATTAGAGTTTTATACAATCAGACCTAAATATGTTAAGACAATTGAAGAACATTTCGGTAATGTTATGCGATACAATATATTTTTCAAATTATCCTTTTAAATTTATATTGATCTAGTTTTACTTTCTGTGTAGTCTTGATTTAAGAACTAATGTACTTGCGTCTCTTTTTCTATAAGAAGATCAGTATGTAACAGAAGCTTAAAGACAAATAGGTATTTCTTAAATTGAAAACTAACTTTGAGAAAAAAGAAATTAAAATTATAAAAACTCATAACAGAAACTGTCATTTTTCATATAGAAAACATTCTGTTGATATAGATCGTAATCGATAACCTTAATAACCTGTTTTTTAATTAAAATAGAAAAAATCAGACAAAGACAGGTTGGTAAGAAAGTTTAATTTAGCACAATACTTGCATATTTTGTAACTGGTTATTCACTATAAGACAAGTACTTGTGTTATAAGAAAACTACCATGTTTTGAAGGCAGATCAAGAGCTAAATGGAGATAAGAGTTGTAAGTGTGAAAGAACAAACTTTTAGGAATGCACTTACTTACACTTTATATCCATAGCATATTTGATTACCTTAGTAACCTATTTTGCTATTAAAATTGCATAATTTGGATAAAAGCAAGCCTAAATAATTATAAAAAATAAGGTTTAAGCACCCCAACCCGCATATGGTAACTGATCATTCATTATATAGCAGGTGCCTGTATTAAACAGAAAACTATCTAGTTTTGAAGAAAGGTCAAAAGCCAACCCAACTAACAATTTTATATTTTATAAAAACTGTAAGAACGTTTACAAAACATGTTTTATAAAACATCTTTTATTGTAAGAACATTGTAAAAACGTTTATACAACCCTTCTAAAGCCCAAAAAGGCGCAGGTTATAAAATATTTCTGCTGCTTAACAAGTTTTATAATGTTTGCGGTAGCTGCAATACAATATTTATATAAACAGCTTTTAAAAAAATACTATAAAATCACTATAAAACCGTTTCATATATGCTTCATAATGCTTTTATGCTTTTATTTTATAAAACAAGTTTAGTGATAGAGAAATGTCCATACGAACCAAAATATTTTTTAACTGTTTCGAAAAGAACTTATTTTATTAACAGACTTCAAAAAAGGAGAAGGTTATCAATTCGACCATATTTTTTTTTATGGATGTTACCGAATATCTCCGGTGTTTATAATCCGATTTAAAAAATTCTTTTTGCATTCAAATGAGTAGAGTGTGCCCATTGGTCCCATAGAAATTTGGTTAAGGTCTGGTCATCAATGTGAAAGATATTCCAGTAAATAAGGAGAAGGGTCTCAGTTTGACCATATTTTTTTATATATTTTACCGAATACCTCCAGTATTTATAATCCGATTTAGAGTAGAGCGTCCGCGTGGTCCCATAGAAATTTGATTAAGGTCTGGTCATCAATGTGGAAGATATTCCAGGAAATACCACAAAAATTAACAGAATAAGCTCGGCAGTTAAGAATATCTCCGATATTTATAATTCGATTTGAAAAATTCTTTTTGCACTCAAAAGAGTAAAGTTTCCCATTGGTCCCATAGAAATTTGGTTAAGGTCTGGTCATCAATGTGAAAGATATTCCAGAAAATACCACAAAAATCAACAGAATGAGCTGGGCAGTTAAGTTAATATGTAAATAATGATGTAAAACATAAAAACATAATATTTGGCGCGGTACTGTCGCACTATAACCAATTTAAAAAAAGAGGGGGTTCTCAATTCGACCATAGTTTTTTTTATGTTAACGAATATCTCTGGTATCTATAATTCGATTTAAAAAAATCGTTTTGCATTCAAAAGAATAGAGTGTCCGTGTGATCCCATAAAAATTTAATGAAGGTCTGGTCATCAATGTGGAAGATATTCCAAGAAACACCACAAAAATCAATAAAATAAGTTCTGCAGTTAATTTAATATGTTAATAATGATGTGTAACATAAAAACATAATAATTAGCCTGTTACTGTACCACTCTAAAGCCAAAGACCTCTTCTCACAAGGAGAAGGAATGAGCATTTAATCAATTCTCTTGCTCACAGCGTGTTGGTGATTTCAGACAATTCAAGTCCATATTTCATCATGATGTTTTCCTTTACCGTACGTGCTTCGTGTTTCTAGGTGTTAGACAATTTACTTATGTCTCCAAAAAGTTACATTGGTACATGGGATTGTTGGGGATTGAACTCAGTACCTCTTGCATGGTATTTGGAAGGTTTTTAAAATATAGTACATCATGAATCAAGTAGCAACTAAAAATGATAAAATAAAAGCTTTTTTAAAAAAATTAAACCTCCTTCAAAAAAATGCACTAAAAACCCAGAAATAAAATCTTTATTTCTTAAAAAAAATTGGAAACAACTAGGCATCTGATTTCGATTTCCTTGAAGTCGGCTCCAATGGCAAATTACCCTCTATTTTAATCTTAGCTATTAAATCTAGATTTTGAATGTTAGTAACTCAAATGTTTTACAAAGATATAAACCATTGGAGCCGACTTCAAGGAAATCGAAATCAGGTGCCTAGTTGTTTCCTTTTTTTTTTAAGAAATAAAGATTTTATTTCTGGGCTTTTAGTGCATTTTTTTTGAAGGAGGTTTAATTTTTTTAAAAAAGCTTTTATTTTGTAAAGAGAGAAAACTTCGACAAGGCCACAACTAATTTTATTCACCATCATTTCAAAACAATAAACAGTTTAAACTTTGAAGTATTATTTAGTGGACACTTGGTACCAATTTTTGATACGCAGAGCACTTTACTGTAAAATATATAGTACATTTACATTGAAATTTACACGCGACGCTATATTTTGCATTATTTCGTTAAATGATTGCAAACACAAAAAATATATTTTTTTATTTTTTTCTTATTTTCGTAATATATTGGTGAAATTTTATTAAGAATGATAATCAACATTGTTTTAAATCCAATTTTCCTTTATTATAAGTGATTAGAAAACAAAAAGTGAGTATGTCTAGGTTTTATCTAACTAAATCCAAAATGGGCGACTTTAAAATGTCAATTAAATGGCTGCGTACCTATAAAATAATTTTGTTGCAGAAGCAACATTAATAAAATAATGAAGCAAGGACTGTATTTAAATAGATAAAGTAATCCTCATTTACAGAGGCGCATCTAAATAAAATCGGGTTATCATTTAATTTTTTTCTTTCTAGTTTATTTATACAATTAATTATAATTATTACTCAGAGAGCGAAATAATTCTTTTTTTTTATTTTCTCAATCGTATATGTTAATAATTCACACAACTTTTACCTAATCCCAAAATAACAAGTCTTCAAAATTTGTTAAATCATTATAATTAACATTTTTATCTACACATTCATTGGAATCAACAGAAGTTCTAACACTATTCAGAAAATTAGAACTTAAAATGTTTTGAAAGTTGGTTTTTACTTTTTAGCAAAAATAACCACTTCGTTTTACTTTCTTCCAGGCACTAATTTTTGAAGCAGACTTTTTTTGTATACAAAGACGAACGTACAAATAGATATAAACATAGAAAACTGACAAATAAAATATCGCGTTCTGAGTGTTACAGTTATTTTATTATGCTTTTATAAATGTACATTATGAAATCTATTTACTTTTATTAAAACTATCTTATCCCACAGCGACTTTATAAAAGATTCATACAAGATATGTTTAAAGCTCTTATAAAATAGTTTTTTTTTAAGTTTTTGTAAAAACAATTTGATTTTATTAAAGATGTATTTTCTATAAAACTGTAATAAAACTGTTCTATTAATATTTTTAAAACCTTCTATAAAGCTGCTTTATAATTGTCCCTAAAAAAATAAATATGTTTCAAACGGTTAACACATAGGTACAACCGTTATAAATCAATTTAGTTCTATAGGATATAATGCTTTGAAGGATTGTTTTATAAACGTTTATAAAACAATTTTATTGCTATGTTGTAAGATATTTTATAATTTTGTTTTAAGAACGTTCTTACTGTTAAATTATAAAACTAAATAGTCCCGACGACCAAATAGTTGTTAAGACGGCATTTAAAAAACAATTTTGAATTTCTACAGCAGCTAAAAAACTATAATAAAACAGAATCGCTCTATTGACTAAAGGTTATAAAACCAAATTGTTAGTTGGGAAATGCAAATATTTATTACAACGATCTGTCATTGTTAGTGAAATTTCAACTCTTTATTTCAGTTGAAGAACAATAGTACAATCATGCACCATGCATCGTAATACTTCCATTGACGCAAAGATTGTAATCGGTTACTTAATAAACCTGTTTTTCAATTAAAATGAGATAATTTTTATAAAGACAAGACTGCATGTTGGTAAAAAAGATAAACTATTAATACAATTCCATATTTGATGACTGGTCATTCTCTATAAGACAAGGGCCTGTATTAAAAAAAATTAAATTAAGAATTTATTTTCTTCTTGGCTTTTTTAGGCTTTTAGTCACTGTGGTAACTCCAGTTTTGTCTACATTATATAGGTCCTGAGGTTTAAAATTATAGTTACAACCATCCCCATAAAGCACGCTTTAAACCATTCCCAACCCCCTATTTTGTCACCATCACGAGGTATTGAAATTAATACTTAAATAAATCAGCTTTATTTAATCTTTAAAAGTTGATGATTTCATAAGCACAGTTTAAAAATGACAAGCTTAATAATATTTAAAATATTTAATAAAGAAACCGACAAAAAGGCTTAAATTAGTTTATTGCTTTTCAAAATATGTCCCACCAAGATCGATAAACTTTTGCATAGGTACGTTCCAAACAAATGGTAAAACAGTCTTCAATTGACACCTGCGAAATCGCTGTTTTAAGGGCATAAATGGCTTCTTCTGGCTACTGGAATCGCTGCCCACTTATGAATGCTTGAATTTTGGGAACGTGAAGAAGTCGTTGAGACTTAGGTCGGAACATACGGTGAATGGTCTAACAGTTCGATGTTTTGAAGCTCCAAAAACTTTATTGTCTTTTGGGCAGAGTGAGACCTTGCATTGTCCTGATGTAGAATGATTCGCCATTGTGTGTTGTTTTGTCGGAGATTCTGGATACCTTCTGGTTCTTCCGTCTTTTCTGTTTATGAATGCTCTGAATTTGTATGTATATCTCGCATTTATAGTTTTTTAATGCCTTGACAAATATATACAGATATATATTTAGATGACTAAAATTAAAAATTTTGTTTAAATGTGCATTGAAGGATTCACATGCGTTGGTCGTTCTCGTTGGTGAGGCCGTTTTGGAGGGTCCAGTTCTTAGTTGTTAGGTTTTACTGACATTAATTCAGCGACCAAATAATAAAAAAGGGCGGATGTAATTTCGGCCGGAAAAAGGACAGGTACTAAAAGCAGGCATTTATGGTTCTTTTAATTGATGGGTTTTCATATGCCCATATATTTGGTGGAAAATGAGATTCTGGCGCTATGTAGTTTTCTAATAAATAGTCTGCGTATTTATCTATAAGTTTATGGTCCGGTTTGTATGACATGAGATCAAATATGAAACAATCTTCAACTTCAGAGGGGTCTAAATAAGTTAGCCCAAAGGTATGAGTAAGCCATTTGCTTTCCTCGCAGTTTTTATCTTTATACATTTGGGTTAACCCTAATGATTGTATTTTCCTATACCACGCCTGGTGCAAGTGGAATCTACAACCATTTAGTTTGGTTTTGGGAAAGACAACTTTTAATGCGTTATGAATTGCGATTTCAAAATCCACAAATACCTCCTTCGGTTCAAAAACAATATTATAAAGTTCAAAAATTTTAGATTTTACCAACAGAAAAAGTCTCATATATGTGTCACTGGTCTTATTGGGCAACAGACAATACAAAAGAGGAACATAATGCCCATTTTCCAGTCCATGGATGGTAAATAACTGATAAAAATATTTTGTACAATAAGAAAATGTGCCATCCATGTAAAAATCTTTCATTTTACATAAACTTATTATATTTGTATGGCAAGAAAAAACAATGATATTATCAGCTGTGCTGTTAATAAACAAAAAATTTTCACCTGTTGTGGTTTTCGGTCCATAACTATCGAGTACAGAATGTACATCGTGAATATCCTTAGGCAGGGCTGGTAAGAGCTTACGGCGGCTGTTGTACAAATTTCTTCTTATTAGACTGACATCTATCGATGACAAATTCTCTGGCAAATGATTTGAAAGAACGCTTTTAATAATTTTTGAAGGTTTCTCCGATATGTCTTCCTCAGCTTTGCGCTTGCATGAAGTCGTCACTATTTTTCTCTCCAACGTAGTTTCATCGGACTCGTGGTTGTGGATTAATTCACTTCTAGTAACTGTGTATTCCGCACCAACAGTGTACAGTTTGGCTAAACATCTTAAATTTTTCTTTATACACCTCCAACGTACTTCACCACTTGTTAATACGTCCTGTTTACAAAACTGAAACTTTTCTACAACTAGTAAGTCACAACCGCGTGAACTCTTAATTACTGAAACTGATGCCATCGTATACAAATAATATATTTTATGCTTTCTATCGACTAGTAGCTTCAAGATAAGTTATAATACTGACTAGCTATAATAATTTTATACCTGTTATTTGTGAATTTTATACATTTAAAGGAATTATCTTAAGTAGGTACAACATAGTTATTAGAATAAAGAGATAAGTAAATTAAAGGTATTTCCGACAGGTACATAGGATTAGGTATTTCCAAATAAATACACAATTAATATTTTACAGAAACTATTAAGCGTAATTACCAATATTTTAATCTCATCGTAAACATCAACCCCTCGGCCGAAATTACCCCTGTCATAAATGGTACCCCTTGATTTATGCAGGTAGGCCAAGGGATTACCGGCCGAAATTACGCCCGCCGATAAAAAAAGGTTTTGGTTTGTAAAAAAAAATAACTATTAGCTATTTCAAATAAATCTATTCATATGTATACAAATCTGTACGTAAAAAGAGAAGTCCAAAACAAAGGCCAATCCATCGTCCAATTTCAGTCTGCTCTTTATATTCCTTAGCCAGTCCAATTTCTTGATTTTTTTGCCTGTCTTATGTGAAATCTGCATCCAATAACATTCACTTTTTTTAAATGTTTTTCTTATAGCGTTGTTTATGGCCTCAAAATGTATTACTACAGCTTTAGGTTGTAATCCCCAATTTATTACTCTGCATTTATTTTAAAAGAAATAGACACCTAAAAGAGGACTTATCTGATATTAAAAAAAAAAACTGCCGGCAGAAGTTATACTTTTATGCACGCGCATGTATTCATAAATTTGTATGCGAATGATTTAGCAAACCCATTATATTATATTCGTGATAAGCGACTTTAAAAACCTCCTAGTACCGTGTGCACACTGTTTTTGTATCGAATTTGCACAAAATTCCTGGAGACGAGGTCCGTCTTAAGCACCAGGTGTTTCGAACACCATCGCTATTATTATAATCGTATTTAGCGACTCAAAAAAAAACACCGAGTACCACGTGTGCACTGATTTCGTACAGAATTTACATAAAACCCCATGAGAAGAGGTAAATACCCTAGACACCAAGTGCCGCGGAGACTTTTGGAATCGTGATATTAGTGTTCAGCGACTTCAAAAATCCAGAGTATATAAATTGAACCCATTTTCAGCAATACTTACCGAGTTGTAAGTTTTCTCCCTATTGTCTGAATGTACTTTTCGAATGCAGAAATGCAATTTCCATTTTTACATTATAAAATATAGCGACTAACTTCCTGATACTTTAACGAATCCAATGCAAAAAAAACGCATTCCGATCCATCTTGCGTTAAAAAATTCGGAGGTTTTGGTGCTTTATTTTCTCCACTATTGGTAAAAACTCTGTTTATATATCCAACAACCTTAAAAGCATGGAGCAAAATATACTGCAAGCATGTGACGGTATTTTAGACTACAATACAATACTCATTGCTGAATATTATTATTAATAGAAAATGCTAAACTTTATATGTATACTTACGTGACAGAATTATAAAATAATCTGTCAAATAATCATGTGGTCCGTCACTATGATATTCATACATTAGTTCAGACTGTTTTTTGTATATCTATCCCTTTTCAATGTACTGAATATTTAAACAGTATTCAAAGGACTTATAGTTATGACTAATAACATGTGGTATATATTTTATCTTTGTTTTTACCGACCAATATACCTTATAAGTGTTTTTGCCTCTCTCTTACTCACACCATTAAATATGTAATGATTTTTACCATTTAACTCTACACAATCTTTTTCTACAGGGTGTACGAATAGAAGTATAACTTCAAAAATAACAGTGGGATATAATGTACGTTGCAATAACCATGTATAGGAAATAATTGTAAAAATGGTTATGGACAGTATTTAAATGTGCTATCCATATATAAAATTGAGCATTGGCAAAGATCTCGTAAATTTGTTACACTTAAAAATATAACTATTTTGGACTCAAGATCGTTTTCATTTAAAAAGTTGTCTCGTCTATTCGTAATAATTTTAAGTGATTCATGCACATTATCAAAAGTTTTTGGAAGTTTAGGGAATTGCTACCTTCTTTTCCTATAAATACATTGTCTTACACATATTTTGTCATCTAGATTGATATTTTCTGTATTTGCATTTTTTAAAACAGAAAGTAGAATTTTCTTGGGTTGTTGGGTAATCTCTTTAGAAGCCTTCGGTTTAGCTGCTACTGATACAAAATATCTATGAAGCTTTATCTCACTTAATATATCATGGTTATGAACAAATTTTTTGTTAACCGACATCAAACAATATTCCCCAACAGTATATAATGCAGCTTTGCACTAATCTACTCGACATCGCCACGTTGTTTCACCCTTCTTTAACTGATTAGCAAAAGTAAACTTGTTTATAACTAACTGCATTTTACCACGTTTAACTATGTTTAAATTCTCTATACTTTCCAACTTACTACACTCACACTCTGAAATTTCTATGCAATAAACATAATCTATCTGCTCTTCTCTAAAGAAAATTCTCTTAAATTGGAAATACCAAAAATTTCCGTATTTAATAAAATTCTTGAGAAATAGTAGATGTAGGTAAATTTTAAATACAATAATACTCTAATCTATAAATGCAAAATCGATACTTAAATTGACTTAGGACCACCACGGTCCGTCCCATTACGGGCCGCGACCTATTCCAGCAGGTAGACCGTAAAGTAAGCAGTGTCATGACGGGCCGCAACTATTAAATAATAACCGTAGATTCATCGAAGCTCCCTTCTCACTTTATCCAGACTTAGGACTGACAGAATTGTTTGGAATTCTGGTGTGATTAAAACTTCGCTGTTAGCGATTTTGTCATTTTGTATTTGAATTATATTGTCAAGAAAAACACAAACTAACCTAAAAGACTACAAAACACATTGCAAAAATATTGTCAAGAAAAACACACAAACTAACTTAACAGACTACAAAACACATTGCGAAAATATCTACATTTGAAATGTTACAATATTAATTAATTTTTCAAGAGAATCGCCCACTATTTGATGTTTTAGTAAATCATTTATTATGACTTTAATTGAACTGTCTTTTTTCGCGTATCTTGGAAACTTCTTTTTAGGAGAAATATGAAAATTACATCAATTTATAGCCGGGAAACATTTCTCTAGTTGCAGATATTACAGCTTGTTTAAAGTCTACTTTTAGATGAACCGGTTTGAAAAATGGAATATGTTTTTTCATCAACGAAAACAATTTCATGTTAAATGTTCCGTCCGCAAATATTGTTTGTTGAGGGGAAAGGGTAGAAATACCCATTTGACTTCCAAAGCCAATTATACGTGCTGAAGTTCCTTCATCGAAAATTAAAATTTGTTTGCCAGTATCAGTTTCATTTAGCAAGTCTATAACTATGAAATCTTCTCGCGTTATTTCCAAGACACAAGGCCAGTGTTACGGCCCGTGGTGGGACTCTTGTTTAGCAGGCAAAAGGGTTGCGGACCGTATTGGCACTGATAGAGGTAAATTTTTGTCGCGGCCCGTAATGGGACGGACCGTAGTGGGGCATCCCGCTTAAGACTACCTCTATTTTACGATGGGATTCGGAACAAAACGATATACCTACTTATCTTAGCACCTACTTATTTCTTATATATTGAAATTGCAACCAATATTTAACTATACCACTTCCATAAAAAATGTTTTAAAACAAATATACTACCATATAAATTATAAACAAGTTGTAGTTACAAGAATAATAATTTGGAGTATATAACAAATCAAACAGAATATTTACATAATTTTATGATTTTTGTGTTAAATTTCTTGTTTATTTTTTGTTCTCGTGTTACTAATCCATTATCCTTTTGATAACTTTTTAATTACAATGTTGGTGCATAAGTTAATGCTTAATAAAAATGTAAATATACCCTGAAAATTCTAATAACTATAAATTCTAAGTTTCGTGAGCAATGACAAACTGCATTCAATATTTAATTGCATGCAAGTAAAGGTACACTTAAAAGTTGTATATTTTCTTATCAATAACGAGACTGCACAGCATGATATCAGGTATAGAAATTAGGTAAATAAGTTAACCACAACTTTATAACTCTTGTTTTACTTGGACATTAAAAACTTTGCTATTGAAAAACTTATCACGCAGCATTTTTTATTTTTTCCAGTGCTTTTTAAGTAGAACAAACTTCAAATAATTGGTATAGCCCAAAAGTTAAAAATATTAATTTGCAAAAGATGTATGATTACAATTATCATAATAACTTAGAAGATTAAAAAGCCCAATAAATAAAGTTTTATATAATACGTAATTTTAAAAAAAGAACAACAGGTTAGGAACTAGAGCTGATTTTTTAAATCCTTCTGGATCTGCTTAGCCAGCACTGAGGCCATATATGACCCATTGTGCATCCTTCCGTATGTAGGACACCTCAGGCTGTCACCAGGCCTAGTGATTTAAAATAGGTGATGAGGTTCCCGAGGGGTATCTCTCTAACATCGGCTGGTGTAAGCCAATACTCGCCCAACACGGATCTTCTGATTTCAAAAAAAGCAGAGCAGTCATACATAATTTGTTCTACTGTTTCCTTTTCTTGTTCGCAGCCTCTGCATAGCGGCGATTCTGTTAATTTCATCCTAAAGAGATGTTGTCGCAATTGGCAGTGACCTGTCAAGATTCCCACAGCTGTTCGGAGATTTTGTCTGGTCAATGCCTTAAATTTTTTTGCTGTTTCCTCGCCAGGATGAGGTAATAACCCTCTGGCCAGTCTACAGTTCGTAGTTTCATCCCAGCACTGTATAAATTTTTGGTGAGAGTGCTGTTTGATAAGGTCCACGACTGCGGACAATGTTAGCTTGGTAAATGGGCGAGGGTTTTTAATTTACATAAAATAATGAACCCAAAATAGTTTTATTTTTTAGTTTAACTTAAGAACACAACTAAAAAAATGATGAACATGTAGATTATAAGAGGGATCGATTGACCCTGGTGACCTTGCTACACTTCGACCTAAAAGATCTTTTTTGTATTCCCTATATCTAATCATGAGTAGGTACATAAGATCTATACTTTTAGCCTTTTATTTGTTTAGATTGTACGTTTGTAACCTAACCAGGCTCTAAGAAGACCTGTCCTAGATATTTATGTCGTTGGCGAACGATTAGTCTGCAGATACAGATATTATGTTTAGCCGTTTCATCTGCAAACTCACAAAATCTGCATATTTTACTGTCCACTTTGCCAATTCTACAAAGATGGTATTTTAGTGCTTATTTTCTTGCCTAATTTTTTTTTCCAGTAGGCTGCAAAGTTCCTTTTTCTAATTACTTGTTTTATCCTTCCAGTTAGATTAAATGAGAACTAACTCCTTCTCTCCTCAAATTTGTTAAATTGTAGATCCTGCAAACTAGTCTGGCTATCCAAAGCAATAAATATTTTGGCTGAATTGAGATGTAGTTATTGCACTCTTGAGCACAAAAATCTATTTCTAAAAGCTTTTGCTTAAAAGATTGTTAAAGTGTTTCCCAGGTCCATTGAGAGCATAACGTTAGGACGTGTAACCCTATACCTACTCCTTCTGGTGTTTTAGGCCCATCACTATAATAAGTAACTGGTAAGTTGAGCGATTTCATTTTGTGTTAATTTACACTTATTAATACTAACATTTAGTTTGAAATCTCGTTTTGGGAACATAATATTTGTAGACATCTTAATGGATTAGGTTGCTCCGACTCTTACAATTTCAAGATTTACTTTAAGATTGCCGGGATTAATAGACTTGTTAACCTATAAACTTTTTCCAAAACAATTCTCTTTACATGTAAAGGCAAAACTGGATGGTCCAGAATTATCTCCAAGGCCACACTAGAACACGAACTTATTGCACCAGTAATGTCTATACAAGCGAGTATTTTCACCTTATGCAACTCTATTGTTGCATTTTGTTTTGTTGTTTTGTTCCATCAAACCCGCTTAGCGTAGGTAATTCTGACAACCGTTAGATATGACCAGTACATCATTTAAGGTTTAACATACAATGACAGGTCCACAAAGCTCTTGTACTTTTGCAGGTTATATTTGCTTGGTGTAGAGAGGGGTAATTTTTCTGTCAAAGATAACTCCGAGATAGATAAGAAATAACTACCTCTACTAAAAATAAAAGTGTCACTCTATTCACAACAGGAGAGCCAATCATCATTTTCCTTCTGTTGGTAATTAATATAAGTATCGTTTTGTTAGAATTGTCTGAATATCCTCTCTTTAAGCACGAAGTAGTTAATGAGGCAGTTTTTATTCTTAGGTATTTAACCAGCAACACGTTCAAGTTTATCTATACCGAAGACCAATTTAAATTGATGTGTAAAGGTTTAGAAGATCTGTCAATTGTTATACAAAGTAAAAGGGTTTTTAAAATATTTTCAGCATTTCTGTTGTTTTTTTTTTCTTGCATTTATTTTCAACACCATTTTTACTACAGGAGTTCTATTTAGTTTATAGAAAGTTGTGGACACCATTCTATGTAGGGACCCAAATTTAACCCGAAGCATGGCAGCATTTTTAGGTGTATGTCTTACCTTAATATTTGTCTTACTACCCAGAGAAGAGGAGACCCTACACCAAAGATCATACTGTCAAATATAATGTGTCTATCTTCTATATTTATAAAACTCAAAGGTGACTGACTGACTGACATAGTGATCTATCAACGCACAGCCCAAACCGCTGGACTTATAAAGCTGAAATTTGGCATGCAGATAGAACTTATAACGTAGGCATCCGCTAAGAAAGGATTTTGATTAATTCCACCCCCAAGGGGATCAAATAGGGGATGAAAGTTTGTATGAAACTTTGTCAATTTTAAACCGATCGCGCTGAGATTTTGCGTGCATATACCTTCTATAACGTGGGCATCCCCTAAAAATGGATTTTGATAAATTTCACCCCTACGGGGATAAAATAGGCGATAAAAGTTTGTATGAAACTTTGTCAATTTTAAACCGATCGGGCTGAGATTTTGCATGCATATAGCTACTATGACGTAGGCATCCCCTAAGAAAGGATTTTGATTAATTTTACCCCTGAGGGGATAAAATAGGGGTTGAAAGTTTGTATAAAACTTTGTCAATTTTAAACCGATCAGGCTGAGATTTTGCATGCATATAGCTACTATGACAAAGGCATTCCCTAAGAAAGGATTTTGATTAATGCCACCCCCAAGGGCATAAAATAGGGGATGAAATTTGTATGAAACTTTGTCAATTTTAAACCGATCGGGCTGAGATTTTGCATGCATATAGCTACTATGACGTAGACATCCTCTAAGAAAGGATTTTGATTAATTCCACACCTAAGGGGATAAAATAGGCGATAAAAGTTTGTTAATTTTAAACCGATCGGGCTGAGATTTTGCATGCATATAGCTACTATAGCATAGGCATCCCCTATGAAAGGATTTTGATTATTTCCACCCCTAAGGGAATAAAAGAGAGGATGAAAATTCGTATAAAACTTTGTCAATTTTAAACCGATCAGTCTGAGATTTTGCATGCATATAGCTACTATGACGTAGGCATTCCTAAGAAGGGATTTTGATAAATTCCACCCCTAAAGGGATACAATAGGCGGTGTATAGTTTGTATAAAAGTTTGTCAATTTTAAACCGATCGGGCTGAGATTTTGCATGCATATAGCCACTATGGCGTAGGCATCCCCGAATAAAGGATTTTAATTAATTCCACCCCTAAGGGGATAAAACAGGGGATGAAAGTTTGTATGAAACTTTGTCAATTTTAAACCGATCGGGCTGAGATTTTTCATGCATATAGCATGCAAGTTTCTATAGTTTTAAAATAATAATAGTCTAATACCTCTCGCGCTTTAATGTGTGGGGTGTGTGGAGCGGTGAGGCGGTAGCACGCTGCTGCTGGCCGACATGACACTCTCGATAGACGCGTAGAGTCTTGAAAATTCGATAATATTTTGTTTTATTACGTAGTGGTGTACTAAGAAATGACTTATTTAAATTTCACTTATAAGGATTTAAAATAGAGGTTGAATATTTGTATGAAATTCGATGGCAAAAAACTAAAGTTCACGCGGATAAAGTCGCGGGTGGCTGCTAGTATTATAATATAATTATAAACAAACAAAAAAATATAATAAACTGCTAACTGCTGTAACTATTTATCTTTAGATTAAATTGTAATAAAAAATTGTCCATTCCTAAAATAACACTGATTTGAAATGTAAAAAACGGTTTTATCTTAAATTAAACACTAGTTTATTGATTTTTTTCATTTACAAGACAATTGTTTATTTCATATTATAAATTTATTAAAGAGAAAACAACTGCGGTTAAATTTTTTACCTAAACATTTCACAAAAAATATGTTATGTAGGTTTCACACACTCATGAAAACATTTTTAAATGTACCTATTAAGTTTTTATCTACATACTGATGAATATTCAATTTCACCGCTTCGCTCCTGGCATTTTCTACACCGAATTTATATTCTATTAAAATATATAATTTGTGGAAAAGGGTTCAAGAAATTAAATTACACAAATCTGTTAGAAGCGGTTCAGTGAAGCGGAATTTCTAATAGCATCACAAATGCAATTTAAATTTTGATAAAAATACTTCCAAATCAACGACTCGCAAGGAAAACATATTAGCGATCAATAGGCTCTTATATTTTCAGTATTAAAATAACGTAATCGCTTTCGCATTGAGAGTGTCAACGTGTCCCTTGCTTTAAACTTTTCTGGTCTGGACAGAATGCAATTTCTCTTGTAACCTTCGTTAATATTCACACATTAAATCAGTAAAGTGTAAGGTGAAAATATTTTTTTTTGATTATGATTTTGTCACCTAAATTCATTAGGTATTAAAAAAAGTTATGTCTTAAAAATATGTAAAAAATAACATTATACAGGACCAGTTTAAGAAAAGGTGTCATGTGCCAAAGAAACCTGGGTATTGAGAATTAAATATACGAGGTTTATTCCAAAAGCATCCGACCTGCATTTATATATTCTATACATTCCTCTTCGATTTTTTTATATTTTTGAAGTAAAACTTCTTTAGCGACACTAGGAGTAAAAAAGTTATTCTAACGGACGTGACGTCATTCTAATAACAGAAACCGGAAACAAAACCTAATACTGACACGATTTTGCATGGGCGCCGGCAGCAGGGTGCAAGAGGGTGCGCTTGCACCCCCCTGCTATGAAAGAAAATACCTGAATTTACCAGAAAATTATATATTTTTTTAATTTTTTTATTAAATTATTGTTTGAATAAAAACTAAAGGCGTCGCGGTTGCTGTCCAAATCATTCTACATTCTATATATATATATACTGACACGATTTTGCATGGGCGCCGGCAGCAGGGTGCAAGAGGGTGCGCTTGCACCCCCCTGCTATGAAAGAAAATACCTGAATTTACCAGAAAATTATATATTTTTTTAATTTTTTTATTAAATTATTGTTTGAATAAAAACTAAAGGCGTCGCGGTTGCTCTCCAAATCATTCTACATTCTGATGACGGCTAATGAGCCAGAAACATGCATGTCTGCGGTTACCATTTCTACTCGTGGCCTTATTGATCCTTTTTGCGTACATGCCCAATAATTTTCCCCTTTTGTTTATATTAATACGCATTTTCTTGGCACTTTGTTTATTTCATATCCTGGGCTTAGAACGACTCAAATACAATGAGTCCGTTTCGCCAACGTTGCGAAGCTAGTTGCTAGCCGAAAACCCATTGGCACAGCTGGCCGAAAGCACAAAATGGCGATAGGACTCTTGTGTGAGTTTTCGCTGTTTTTGTGTTTTTATGTTTCTTTACACATGTTTCCCCAACATCCTTTGCTCCCAAGTACCCTACACTTTTGCTAGCCAAGTGCAATACCCTACTTGGTTATGCCGCACTGATGACGGCTAATGAGCCAGAAACATGCATGTCTGCGGTTACCATTTCTACTCGTGGCCTTATTGATCCTTTTTGCGTACATGCCCAATAATTTTCCCCTTTTGTTTATATTAATACGCATTTTCTTGGCACTTTGTTTATTATATATATATATATATATATATATAAACAAAAGGGGAAAATTATTAGGCATGTACGCAAAAAGGATCAATAAGGCCGTCGAGTAGGAATGGTAACCGCAGACATGCATGTTTCTGGCTCATTAGCCGTCATCAGTGCGGCATAACCAAGTAGGGTATTGCACTTGGCTAGCAAAAGTGTTGGGTACTTGGGAGCAAAGGATGTTGGGGAAACATGTGTAAAGAAATATAAAAACACAAAAACAACGAAAGCTCACACAGGAGTCCTATCGCCATTTTGTGGTTTCGGCCAGCTGTGCCAATGGGTTTTCGGCTAGCAACCAGCGTCGCAACGTTGGCGAAACGGACTCATTGTGTTTGAGTCGTTTTAAGCCCAGGATATGAAATAAACAAAGTGCCAAGAAAATGCGTATTAATATAAACAAAAGGGGAAAATTATTAGGCATGTACGCAAAAAGGATCAATAAGGCCACGAGTAGGAATGGTAACCGCAGACATGCATGTTTCTGGCTCATTAGCCGTCATCAGTGCGGCATAACCAAGTAGGGTATTGCACTTGGCTAGCAAAAGTGTTGGGTACTTGGGAGCAAAGGATGTTGGGGAAACATGTGTAAAGAAATATAAAAACACAAAAACAATTTTCCCCTTTTGTTTATATTAATACGCATTTTCTTGGCACTTTGTTTATTATATATATATATATATATATCTATATATATTAGATCATAATAGTGTGTAGATGCAGATGCACCCCCTGAAAATAATCCTGGCGACGCTCATGCGATTTTGCCTCCTATATTAAATAAAATTAAATCTGTAATTGTATGAATTGACAGCTGATCATCTTGTCAATCGAAATAAATTGCTTTATATAAATAGTTTTTTGTGTATAAAGTGTTTGTATTAAATATGAATAAACAATGTGGATTTATTAATGAAGAAAGTGATGAAAAAATATTGATTGAAAATGAGTGAATAGGTAGGTACTCTATATGCATAAATTTTATTTTTGGTGTGTAATTACACCATTTATACCTAATTATTTATACCTATTATTTATACCTAGCTATTTTCGTTTTATAGACTTAGAGCTAAAAAGAAAAAGAAATTGTGAACGTCAAAGGGGATATTATAAGCGCCAGAAAGATTTGAAGAAAAATGACAAAAATGAAAAAATGACGAGACAGCCACATTCATTATGATTTGATTAAGTAAGTTTATATACATACATACATATTATGATAGTAAATAATTGTTTATACGGAATCTTTACGTTGAGTAAAGAAGCATGTTGCACGTTTTTGTTCATAAAATAATAATATTCAAAATATTTTAACACTTTCTTATACTTATTTTAGGTTTGGTTAGGTAGCCATAAAGGCCATAAAACCACTAGTCAAGATGGCTAATCTTTTACCACCAATAACAGATCCTTCGTAGACGTGAAGGAAACAAACTTAACTCAGGATTTTAAATTTTATGGAATATGCTATAAAATGCTACAAAATGAAATGGTTATCTAACTATCGAAGGCTCTTGTGTTGTGATGTATTACAATAAGGTAGATACAGCTACAAAATCACACATTCTAAACGTAATGTGTGTATATTTTTAATATTGTTTACCTATTATTGAAGCAAAACTTCTTTAGGCACGACTAGGGGTAGATTCTAACGGAAGATTCTGATGAAAGTAACTGTATAATTTCAGCTATGGGAGGAGTTTAAATTTCCGAAATTTATTTATGAAATTTTCAAACGGTTTCAAATACATTAATGGTATTTATAGACTAAAATCTATGTTTCACATTTTAGTTATCATAAACCTATTATTTCATATATAAAAAAAATAATGATAACTTTCAAATTCCTATTTCTAATGAATAATATAAATATAACATCTCATTTTTTTTGTAAAGTATATAGGCAATAAATATGATTGAATTGTAATTAAATATTTATTTTCCGATACGTACGTCAACAAGTTTTACTTCAATCGCGCGTAAAGGTTACACGCACACTCTTTTTTTTTAACGTCAACAAATTTTTGGTATTTTGGGATTTCTTTATTAGAGTTTCCTTTGTTTTAGTTGTTGCATTATTAACACTGTTATTACAATCTGTTCTACCTACCTCTATTTGGCGATGAATACTAATACCTATAGCAGCTTACTTGTATTTTAAATAATGTATAGAACGATGTTTTCATACTTGGCGTAGGTAAACAGTTAAGCTTTATCTGGCATAGAAAATTTAGGCTCCCTTACTACAACATAATGTATACGTGTGCACAGTTTGTATTTTATACAAAACGAGAAATTTTATTTATATCTTTTCAGTATTAATGTTCCAGACACATAACATTTCTCTGTTGTTGGGTCGCAGTTGTTTCTGGAATTTTACAGATATGATAGAACGTGTGGTTTTAAAAATAACTGAACTTCTTTTCTTTTGAGATATAATATATTTATATACTCATTACTATTTGACAGCGTAGAAATAAACGGGATATTTTCATCAATTTTGTCTGTGAGAGTTGCAGTTGAAGGATAGAAAATAAAAATACAGAACATTTTGAAATAAAGCTGTTAATACAATGGAAACGTAAATTGCTAAAGCTGATCGTGAATCATTTGTTGACACTGCAAAATAAACGATGTGAACAAAAGAACTTTGTTAATTATTACTGTTACAATATCAGCACAGTTAAATATTTAGAGAATCCATTACAGTTTATTTTTAGAAAAGATTTTCTCCACTGCCACTATTGAATGTTGTTCTTCGGAAACCACTTATAATAAAAGAAAGACAACATTCTCGCTCTTAAGATTAAAAGTAAATTCTGAAACACTTGTGGCCTAAGTATTTTACACGTACACGAGGTATAAATGCCAGAAGTCCGAACGGTATGGGTTTTTCCACATTATATCATGTGCACAATAATAAACCCAGAACATAGTTCTATTTTTCTGGTAATATTATAATTACATGTAAATCTTGCGAATGTTGAATTTAATTAAATTAAATATATAATATAATTTTTTTTATCGGGTCATTAAAAAAAGGGAAAATGTTGTACACTAAGGCAGTTAAAAAACGCGGAGAATGTTTTATTGGTACAATAGTAACAAGGTCACGAAAAAGTGCACAAAGCATAAATGTTTATTTGACCCGAACGAAGGCTACGAGCTACGAGAGGAATAATTCGTTCACAACAGTGAGGGGTTTTGATGGAATTTTAATGTTGCGTTTAACGACTATGCTGTAGGACTGTCCTTTTCAGGGAGTGGATGGTATGGTTTAGATACTTTAGATGGAGTTAACTTTAGACGTCGGCACCTCTCGTTGTTTGTTTCGTTATTTTTGGTTGTTATAATAAATTTAATATGTATAGTTGGCCATAATGAAGAACTATGACATATGAGTCGAAATAAACAGTTTGAATCTAGTAGCGAAAGCGTGAAGTTTGATTTGATTAATTACCCAATCTGACCTAAGAAAGTGCTTCTCATCACTGTCGTTCATGTTTCCTGGTTCCTGGTTTTCCCGGACCATGCCTAAACAGTCAAAAGGAACCTTTTTCGGTGTTAATGTAAGTGTAGCCCACGTGGTGCACTGTGGGTTTGGGAGTTTGATGCTATGGCGTTACGCCTCCTATTTGGCATGGACAAAGGGAACTACAGAAACTTTTGCCAAGGCCTCATTGGCATCTTCCAATAAGTCTACCACCCAGTGCACCTAGGAGGGACGCTCGTCTTTTCATTTTATTGATAGTAAGTTCGACATCCCGAAACATATGCGTTTCAGTGTGCGTACCTACACACAACGCGTTTTCGTCTCTGCTTTAACGACAACAGAAATGTGATTGTGATTACATATACATTCGGCATGCTGCGTGCAGCGTTGGTGTGCGGCCACTTGGATTAGAGATTGCACTCAATTACTGTTAAGAAAAAAACAACTCTTCTTTTTGCCAAAACATTTAAAGGAACAGCAGTATCCAAAATATACCGCATATGGCAAATATATTTAAGACATGATCCAATTCAAATTTTGTAAAGAATAAGCAGGTGGAGAAAGAAAGTATTAACAGCTTTTAAACGAGCAGAAATCTTGCAACATTGGAGCCCTTCATTTTAAGCAAAAAATTTTTTTATAATGGCATTGGTGTTACTAAATCATAAACTCAACAAGATTACTTAAAACTAAAAATGAACGAATACAATTTTTATAATAGTCCTTCTATTTTATAACAGTTACGTGCAGAAATTTCAATATAAAATTTATTTAACTACACTCATAAGGTTTAAAATTCATTAAATAATTTTAAAATTTGTATACATTTTAAATCAGAATGTTTACCTCTAACATCGCTTCTGTTTTATTGAAAATTATAAAGAGCAATTTCCACTTAATTAATTCCGAACTCATTTTTATGGTTTTATTAAATAATTTCCTTTTTAGTTTTACGACCATAATAAAGTTTTAGATTAAATTTAGATTTTTAATACGTATTTTACGCTTACATAATTTATCAATTTTTAGATAAAATAATTTTAGTAAGGAGGTACACAGACTGAGAGAAAACTTTTGTAATATCCAGTCTTAGAACAAAATGGGTACAAAACCCGGGACGTTTTCACAACATAATGATTAACAGTCTTTTTATAGATCATAGGAAATAAAGAAATAAAAATGTAAGACACGTACGCTACTAAGTTTTATTTATTGCTTCCAGTGTTCCGTTTGTGTAGTGTATCGCGCCTGGAGGAAAAACTATTTTTCACGAACGTCTTGAACACTTATTGGAATTCCTGATAAGATATTATACGATAATTTGTTTTTCTAATTCCAATACACATATATTCTTTTTGTACATGGATGTATTTTATATACTATAACATCAAAAACTAAAATAATTATACACTATGTATGTTTGTACACTCCATCTATATATATAAAACTCAAAGGTGACTGACTGACTGACATAGTGATCTATGAATGCACAGCCCAAACCGCTGGAAGGATGGGGCTGAAATTTGGCATATGTTATGACGTAGGCATCTGCTAAGAAAGGATTTTGATAAATTTTACCTCTAAGGGGATAAAATAGGGGATAAAAGTTTGTATGAAACTTTGTCGTTTTCAAACCGATCCGGCTGAGATTTTGCATGCATATAGCTACTATGACGTAGGCATCTATTAAGAAAGGATTTTAATAAACTCCACCCCTAAGGGAATAAAATAGAGGATGCAAGTTTAGTATAAAACTTTTTAGATTTTCGACTGATTTAACTGAAATTAAAGATTGGAGATACTATGATGAAGACATCCGCTTAAATAGAATTTTGAGAAATTGAACCCCATGGGGACAAAATAAGGGTTGATGGAGGATGTAAATGAATTAGTTTAAACCTATCAGTACCTAATGGAACGAATAAATAAAGACGAACAAAACAGTTTTTAGTTCTTTATGTTGACAATAGATGACGTTAGTAGTATTTTAAAACGTTCTATCGTTGTGTTTTCACTGAGTTACATATATCCGATGATGAGTGGCCGTCGTATCTTATAGTACATACTTTACCTAGGTACATATTTCTGGAGGATTATATTTGACGTATTTGGCTGTTCTTCTCTTGGCATATTTTGGATTACATTTGCTTTGTTTTGGTGTAGTAGTTTTGGTTATAGATTCTGCTTTGTGTTTGACATTGGTTTTGTTTTCGTTTGGTTTAAGTATAGGTTAGATACCGAATGATATCCCGTTCGAATTTAATCGATTACAGTATTCCCTAAAAGTCTGCTTTGCCATTACAATACACAAGTCTCAGAGCCAAACTCTCAAATTTGCGGGTTGACTTGAGAGAACCTTGCTTCTCTCATGGACAGTTTTATGTCACGAATAAGTTCACATAGTAGCTTGATTGTTTTAGCGCCTAATGACAGATTAGTTAAGAATATTGTGTACAAAGAAGTTTTGTAGGCCCTAATTTTTTACACACGCTAAACAAAAGTAAAGCCGCAAAAACTATACGTAATTAATAATAATACTTCTTAACTTTCTTCTTAATCGTTATCCAAATGAATAAGTTATTTAACACAGACACATTTTTTTGAACAAAATTACCCTTTACAGTATTTTTTTCAACCAAAATGTAAGAAGTTTTTCTAGTTTTTAAATACTAATACCACTCGCGCATTAATGTGCAGGGTGTGTGGAGCGGTGAGGCTGTAGCACGCTGCTGCTGACCGTCATGACACTGTCGATAGACGCGCAGAGTCTTGAAAATTGGAGAATAAATTTGTTTTATTACGTAGTGGTGTACTAAGAAATGACTTTTTTAACGGATTTAAAATAAGGGTTGCAAATTTGTATGAAATTTGGTGACAAAAAACTAAAGTCCACGCGGATGAAGTCGCGGGTGACCGTTAGTGTAGATATAAGTTATAAAAGTAACGATAAATTGTATAGATTTTTTCTTTTTCGGTTATGTAAAGTACGAGGGATTTCTTTTTAGTTTTGCATATAGCCATAAAAAATATATAAACTTAATGTAGGTACCTACTTTAATTGCTTTTTAAAATATGCTCCACCAAGATCGATACACTTCTGCACACGTTCAAACCAATTGGTAAAACAGTTATTCCAGTCTTTAGTTAAAACCTGCAAAATCGGTGTCTTAAATTCATCGATGGCTTCTTCTGGCGACTACAATTGCTCCTCACGCATTCTTGTACTTAGGAAACGTGAAGAAGTCGTTGGAACTTATGTCGGGACTATACGATGGATGGTCTAACACTTCGATGTCATGGAGCTCCAAAAACTCTGTGCCATAATAATTCTTAGCGATTCCATAGCCAATTGTCTTTTATTTAAGTTTCGGTATCTAAACTCTAACGAGTACCTACAAAACTTTTCTTATTGTATTGGTTGATCATACCATGATCTAGTTTAATAAGAGATCGTTGTGTCCACTTTTTTTGGGGATTACACTCTTGCCTAGATACCACCTTCTTTATCGATTGCTTAGAAGTTTTTGTTAACTTGGGATTCTCTCTATGACACCATAATTTGAGCCTTTATTTTCCAACATCAGTTGTTTATACATGTTTCAAAAAATCAGATCAGATAGTGACATCCACCTAGCAGATTTATTGATAATATCTTCCTCGTGTTCTACTTTACTTTCAGACAAAATTTCATCTTGTATTTTTATATCCAATTATTTATTTAAAAACTAAATTAAATTTGTTTTGTATGAAATACCTTCAAAAAATCTCCAATATTCCATATAGCCACAAAAAAAATTCACAAAATAAAATTTTAATACCAAATCAAAATACAATAATGAAAATTCATAAAAAACTAAGTAATCTACACAAGGCTAACACAAGGTGATGAATCTCGAAATAAAGTAAAATTATTGGCTTATAATAGCCATGTTGACTGGCATTACACTTATTATCAACCAATAATATTTATCCATTATATAAACGGACCAATAAAAATTGCGAATTTTTAAGAGTTAAGAGCAGTAAGACAAACTGCTTTGAACGAAACTATACTAACATTTCTTTGAGCTCGGACTAGATTCCATTGACCCCTACCAGATCTATTTCTTTTTACAAAAACTAACTTAGAAATTTAAGACATATAAACATTAGTATTATACGCAATTTCACAAAAGTGAATCAATGCTGGTAAATGACTTCTACAATTAACTTAATAATACCAACAATACTAAAGAGGTAAAATATTATCTCTAACCAACCATTATTGCCTTAATAGTATTTTTATACAAACTATTATAATACTGACACAGAAAAATTGTGACATAAAAAAATAAATAAGACATCCATATTATTCAAACAAGAACTTAGCAGATGTATGACCCTGCTTTACGATAATGACCAACCTTACCCTTTTGGTCTAAGCTGAACTTTAGTTATTACAACTTGCATTCTAAATTAAAGGAACACTTCTGGGGTACGTTTCCGATTCGTAGAAAAAATATTGGACATAACTAGCTTTCTGTAAGATTAAGTTATATAAAACTTCAAACGATCATTTTAAAAAAATTTACAAAAAAAATGCGATTGGATTAATAAGGCTTTAAAACAATGTAACTAGTAAATGTAAATGTGAAAAGCTCTGCCTATTTAAATATAATATTTTAGAGATAGGTTGGCAGATGGTACAATTGAAAATTTCTAAACTTTAAACGTATTAATTTTTTGACAGATTTTTAGGCGAATATGTTTTGGACACAATAGTACCTACCTGTAATTAAAAATTTCATATCAACACAAAAATTCATAAAAATGAAATTAATCATTTATCATTATTACTTCTTAATGTACGCCACTTACGGACACAAACAAAAAATATTTTCTTTAATACTTTGAGCGACATCTTTCATGGAAAACCTGCACTTGTAATCGGGTGGACTTTCCTGCTCAAAGGATTCTATAAGTCTATCATTTAATTTGTATATTCAACAAAATAGATGGTACATACTCGTCTGTGTTTTAATTTGTGTAATTGTTACAAAAAAATTATATTTTATTGCATTTTAAATATCAGGAAGTATTGTTTTATAACTTTATCGCCAGTTAACTAAATTAAATAAAAATTAAAAGTTTTTATGAAAATATTATATATTTATATCAAAACTCATCAAAACCAAAATCGAAAAAATAACATAAAACTTCAATATAACAATATAATGCCTGCGCGATCACAAACGCAAAAGCAGATGCTACGCGCATGCGTACAAACAAAATAGTCCATGAGTTTGAGAGTGAGAAAGCAATCCTACAGAGTACATCTCACTCGCACTCAAGCGCATAGATAATGCTGTCGCGCTTACACTTATGCGTCTGGGGGGGTGATTGGCCCATGGGGTTGGTCTGGCTGCATACAAAAGGTCTTAAAATACTCGCATGAATATCATATATAAAAATTGGAAGTTAGAAAATAAGAAAGAAATTTCTTATGCAATTTTAAAGCGTCTGGCGGGAGTTATCGCCCACAAGAGGTGTCTGGCAATATTGGATTATGATTTCGTACAATATTTTGTAAAACATATCCAAAAACCAGCTGTTAGAATTTAAGGAAAGTAAGCCATATTTTTATGTACCTTTCTTACCTGTTACCTGTAAAAGGGCCGGCTAATCAAGTTAGCAGTTATGCATAGGTGCTTAAGCATACATTACCCCACACGTTTCTTATAATTTTAAGAGTTAGAAAATAAGGAAGGTCTGGGGGCCCCGGGATCTCAGTCTATTTATTATTTCAACATTTTATGTAGGTATACTTAGTTTTTTTAGATATTTCAATTAAACATGATAAAAATGTGACTTATAATGCTTAACATATATAAAAATAAAACATTGAATATTTCTATAATAATATATTTAATTATTTAGCTCACAATAATGATTTAAATACAAATACTTATCCAAAATGTTAATATGTAAAGACCTTGGAAATCTTAGTGATACAAGAAAAAATTTGGTTGTAGGTACTTTACCTACAACAGGCTGCTACTATCATTTGCCTTGTCTGTGATAAAAATAATTAATGTCCATAAGCATCATAAGGTGGAATCATATACTTATCAAGAATGCTACTGATCTCTTTATAATTTCTTAAGTTCGTTCGAATATCGATTGTGTGATTAATATTTAAATATTTTAATGTATCTGGATCCGATCTCGGCCATATAACATTAATAAGTAGTGGATCAGGTTCAGGAGTCGGATTTCTAAAAACGAAGTATGTTTTTAATTTGTTTTTCTATTTTATATCAAATACTTACAAATATTTAACAAAATTTGTCCATAATCTAACTATTCTTTCCAATGTAATTTGATCTTCCTCGGGAAATTGGCTTAGATCATTATTGTTAACAAACTCCCAGTAATAATGGAGTTCTTCCATATGTAATACTCTTTCACAACCTACAAATATTAAAATTATAAACATTCAAAATATACTTATAATTACATATTACTCACCCGGTAGGATATACTCCGATCCCATATTGCCTCCCAAATCACCCTTGTAGGAAAACTGATATAAATAATAAGGTACGACATCTGAAGCAAGTTCAACTTGCTTACTAGTTGGAGTAGCAAAATCATTATCAGTTGCCCACTAAAATACATAGAATTAATACTTTTATATTGTTAAAAAATTAAGTTTAAGCCTAACTTAATAAATATGGGTGCTTTTGAGCAACAAATCTCTTATTAAATTTCTGCTAAAGCTTTGGTGGCTCAATCGGCCAAGCATGGAGTTGAGATCAATTTTGTCAGAAACATAGCATATTTTAACTTTCTTACCCTAATATATGCGGACACATCGTTAAGAAAAGTAGAATTAGTGTATAAATTTTTTAATAGGGTTCCAGCTAGCGTTCTGTTTATAGGAGACATATTAATATTTGCTGATACCACCAAACTAGGATCGTCATCCATTGCTTGCAATTTTGTATAGTTTAGGTTTGGAACTAAAAATAAACATTAGTTTTTTATATTATTTGATTTTTTATAAAAACTAAAACAAAAAACCAGTGACAGATGAAAATAACTTCTTTTTTTGTCTGCACTAATTTTATTCTTTGAGTCTAATCTAGATAAGAAAACCTTTATTTTTAATAAATTAAATTATGGTTATATTTTTTTATACTAAATTTACTTCCTTTACCTTTTCTGCAATTTGTTTATTCAGAACGCACCCTACCGTTTTTATGTTAAACGGAAAACTTTTACTTTATTAAGTGAATTGTATTTAAAGTAACTAATATTTATCAGAAAAATTATTTACAGTCTCTTAGTGATTCTTCGGAATTGATTCCAATCATTACTGGAATTTTCTTGAAATTCTTATCCATGAAAGCTTGAAGAGCTGGATATGAAAAGTCTCCTTGTTTTTCTGTGACTGTACCATAGTTTCCTTTAGTCTAAAAATTAAAAATATGTGTTTAAGAAACAGACATTATTTATCTTTTTCTTAATATATAGTAACTATAATTTATTGTTAAAACGGACTTAGCTTACAATGTTATTTCTTCCTAGGTCTGAAACTTATACCATAAAGGTGGAAACAGACTACAATCACGTCACGTGAGCTCATATGCCGTCACATTATCATGTTTTTATGGTGATATCACGCTTAGAAACACACTGTTATCACGTCTAACGGAATTTTCGTGAATATTGCATTAGTTTTTAGTGCAGTGTTTGTTTTTCGATGACGAATAAATTTGATAGGTCAAATAGTCCTACGGAATGGGAAGAAGAACCGAAAAGTGTAGGTGGTTGTATAGTTTTTGATAAATGTAGTAGAAACCCAAACAGAATATGAGTACACGATATAAATAAAATAAGGAAGCAATTGCGTTCAAGATGTTTTCTGGAGATGTTTAGAAGTACAACGCGATTTTGTTGACAATTTTGTCTTTACATCGAATTGTCTGCATAACATGTTATGCGAAGATAAAATTATTGAATTTGACACCAAATTAATGCTTTCTCAACAAGTGTTGAATGGTACAATAAAATTTTTTAAATATAAATATATATATCTGTTATATGAAGTTCTCTTCCAATCTTCTCCCAAGCTTCTTGGCGAATATGTTGATCACGATATTCACTTGATTTTTAATTATATATCACTTGATGTTTGCGAGTTTTTTCTATTAAAACTTTGTCCATTTTCCTTAATCAGATGAATGCTAATAAAATCTACCTGTGACGTGATATAATATGAGTTGTCTTTAGTGTTGTTCTCGTTCATAACCAACCAAGAAAAACAACATAGCACTTTTTTGGCATATACATGAGTCTGCTTTATGTCACGTGAACTCACATGACGTGATAGTAGTCTGTTTCTGCCTTTAATGTTTAGTTCAACAACAAAAATTACTACTTTTTGTGATTAAATATTTAACTTACATTGTATATATCTTCTGTTGAAAAACTGCGTAACAACTGCAGCAAATCATTGGAATTATTTGAGTTGAATGAACTATCGAGGCTTTTGCCAACCTCAAATGCATTTTCTCTAGCATTCAACTGATATACACCACCTAGTTGAGAACTGCTCTCCATTATAGCACCATGGAAAAGAGCTGTTAAAAGCAAAAACACAATATTATATAAAGTATATAACTTGATAGAGGACACCTCAGATATGCTTTCCTACTTTTAAGTTCAGAATGTGTTTGTGTGAAGTATTTTTTTTATTAATCTACTAACTAGGTACAAAATAATGTAGACAGTAGTAAGAGAGTTCAAGCATCGGATTAACTGATCATTGAATGCGTTGTTGCCTTATCTCGTTGAACCGAATTACAAAAAAGCAAATAATTTAATAAAATTCTAACTTAGGTACTTAGCAAGAAAATCCTTGGTGTACTTAGTAATTCTAACAAGATGTTTTAAATCTTATTATCATCGGCTTTAAAAAATTATTATTTACATCAAAACTTAAATATTAGCACGACATGTATATGTGAATACCTTGTCGGTCAGTTTTATTTATTAACGAAATATTTTTAACAATATTATATTTTAGCATTCAAAAAAATGTATTGCGCATGGATATTAACTCTATCAAAAAATTAATTTTTTGTAGTAAAAAGTGATTTTTGAAATTTGTCTGTTGATATATTCTTCTTGGTATGTAAGCTATGCAATCACTTGAGATTACTTAAAATCATTTGGATTTACTTGTGATCACTTGCAATCAGTTATGTTCACTCTCAATTACTTGCGATCACTTGTTATCACTCGAAATCACTTGTGATTTCTTGTGACAACTTAAAATTACATATATGACGCGGTATACGTGCAAACAAAAATAGCGATAAGGTGGACAGAAGCTGGAGATAGTTTACTACTATACATTAAAGTATATCTATTTTAGCGATCTAAAGAAATCACGAACAGAATATATTTCGATTTCCCTCTAAAGTCTTATTGAGATTATAGAGTTAAGAAAACGATAAGATGGACAGAAGCTGGAAATATTTAATCAACTTCAGAGTATATTCTTTTTTATAGTGATCTAAAGAAAAGGGAAACAGATCTTTTTAATATGATAGCTTTAAAAAAACGAGATGTGGCACCGAGTTCGGGAAGCATAACTTTCTTAACAGTTTAAAGTATTACTCTATAATAACATGCAATTATTTGAGATTACCAGCATTTACTTGTAATAACTTGCAGTCATATGTGATCGCTTAAATTTAGTTATTTGCAATAACTTGCACTTATTTGCAATTATTTATAGTTACTTGTGATCCGGTTGCAATCACTTGTAATCAGTTTTTTTTGTGATTACTTGTAACCACTTTTGATTATTAAGAATATTTTATAATCACAATCAGAAGTATTATTTGACCAAAAATACGAATGACGGGACGTATCGTAATGATCGTTGTGGTCGTAAGGGTCGCGAAGAAACTAACAGTCATGACGTCACGTTTTGGAATATATATACGTCTCAGATATCCAGCCGCATACCCAGTAATAAAAAAAGCTATGCTTTTAAAACCAACAATGCTGTTTATTTAAAAAGCATTCCAATAACAACAAAGTTCTTTAAATATGTTTTTTTATATATTTTAGTTTGAAATGAATATTCATAGCTAAGACAGGACAATGTCTGTCATGTCAGCTAGTTTAAATAAGATTATTTTGGATAAGTAGATATACAATTATGCTTACGCTTTCCATCACTCCAGTCTCCCATTAAAAGCATACCAACACCCATTGAACCACAGCTTTCACCTGCTATTATAACTTGGTTAGGATTTCCTCCAAACTGAGCAATATTCTTATTGACCCAGCGTAAGGCTAATTGTACATCTTTCATGCCTAAATTTCCTGGAATAACATCATCTTCAGTTGTAAGAAAACCTATAGACACAAGGCAGTGAATTATTATTTGAAAATCTATAGAAGTATCAAGAAATCCAGGAAATAGCAATTAAATTCACCTACCAAATAAATTGAGACGATAATTTGCAGATACAACAATTATCCCATTTCCCATTAGATATTTTGGTCCGTAGTCAAAATATGCACCAGAACCCCAATTAAAACCTCCACCATGAATCCAAAATAAAATTGGTAAACTGGTATTGCTGCTTGGTTTCTTAAATTTGGTATAAAATTTCTTAATTAATAAAATAAATAGAACAGCTAATTTTATAAAGCTTTATTGCTTTATTTATATTTTAGCAGATAGAATGGCTGTAATATTTTTCAGCTATAAAATGGTGTGGCTACTTACTACTGGAGTATAGACATTTAAATAGAGACAGTCTTCTGTTTTGATTACATTTCCTGGATAATTACTGGCTTGGTAACATATTTTTGTATTTGCTGTTGTATTTAGAATACCCTCCCATTTTTCAGGTTCCTTCGGTAGCTAAATCAAAAATATCAATTTACAATTTGACACAGAAAAAAACGACTTTATAATATAACAATACAAAATTGAATATAATATTAATAATAATAATGTATTTTAAGGGAGCCAAACACACAGACAGGAAAATGCAGTAAATATCAGAAACAATTCAACACATAATATCCACCGACATAATCAGGTCTGCAATATTATCCATCAAAGGTTAGCCAACAACTACTTAGGTATTTATACATACACTCCATACTATAAGTATTAACCTCAAAAGGTACTTGAAAAGACAACTTTAAACTCTACCACGACAGACCCATTCTCACCGACAGGCAGGTGACGAATAACAGGCCGGATATAGTGGTGGTGGATAATGGAATCAACTCAGTTCTTTTGGTAGACATCCCGATACCAAATAACAACAACATTATTAAGTATATAAATATGCAGATCTAGCGTTCGAGATGCGACAAATGTAGCATGCAAGTAGGTAAAGTCGAAGTAGTCCCAGTTATATTATCATCAACAGGACTTGTACCAAAGTCACTAAAAACTAGCCTTTTAAAATTGGGACTTCACAGAAACACCTACATCGAACTTCAGAAGGCGGTTATTCTAAACACTTGCCGCACCGTAAGACAATTTTTACAGATATGATATTGGAGCCCAACCCCTTTGACACTTGTATACGGGGTGAGTGTTATCCTGTCATTTGACTAAGATAGTGTTGTGTATTTATAAAATCTTTTTTAAAAAAATTGAACCACCATAAAAAAAAGAAAAATGCACTACTAAAAAGCCAGAAATAAAATCTGTATTTCTTAAAAAAATTGGAAGCAGCTAGGCATCTAATTTCGATTTCCTTGAAGTTGGCTCCAATGGTTTATATCTTTGTGAAAGATTTGATTTACTAACAAACATTCGAAATCTAGATATAATAGCTAAAATTAAAATAGAGGGTAATTTGCCATTGGAGCCGAATTCAAGGAAATGAAAATCAGATGTCTAGTTGCTTCCATTTTTTTTAAAGAAATAATGATTTTATTTCTGGCTTTTTTCTTTTTTTTTTAACTTCCCGCTAAAAAAAATTAAAATTTTTTTTAAAATCGGGAAGTTATTGGTTTCACCCCGTTTTTCGAAAATCGAGTTTTCATCGGATCTCAACGTTTTGAGGTCTTAGGAACCTCCCCTGACTATTTTTACGAGGGTGTCTGTATGTCTGTATGTACGTGTGGATGTGTGTGTGTGTGTGTGGATGTATGTAAACCTCTTATAACTTTTGAACGGCTTGACCGATTGGAATGAAATAAAAAGCATTCCAAAGAGTTCCATCTAACTTAGATTCCTTCTAAGTTTGAACCGATTCGAGCTGGTAGATTTCGAGAAATTTCAAAATAACCGAAAAAAACAATTGGTAAAAATGATGTTTTTTGGGCATATCTTTTTGGCTATTGCATTGATCAATTTCATAACCTAATCAGCTCTTAAGCTTAAAAAGCCACGTCGAATGCCGTTTTGCAAATTAAAATCGGTTGATTCGTTCGTGAGATATCGTTGTCGAAAAATTTCAAAAAAAGTGTTTTTTTTTTCAATAACTTAGAGATTTTTTGACTAACCGATTTTGCACTCTGGGTAAAGTTTTTAGGTCTCAAAAAACTGCGTCGAATGCCATCTTGAACATCAAAATCGAATAAGGCGTTAAAAAGTTATGGCTTTTTAAACATTTCAAAAAAAGTCAAAAACGTCAAAATACGTCACGTAACTATAGCTTTGCGGTTAAAACTAGCGGGAAGTTGCAAGGATGGCCTTTAAGGTCAACCTCTTTTCGAATTTTTTTGAGGGCGGTTCAATCAAAAAAAAAAACTTATTTCATTCTTGTTAGTTGCTACTCAGCTTTGTCAGATGTGAGCGCAAATTCATGATTTACTATCTTCAAAACCTTCCGAATACCGTGCAAGAGGCACTGAGTTCAATCCCCAACAATCCCGACATGTACCAATGTGACTTTTTGGAGACGTAAGTAAATTCTCTAACACCTAGAGACAACATGCACGTACGAAGAAGAAAAACATCGTGATGAAACGTGGACTTAATTGTCTAAAATCACCAACCCACAGTGAGCAACCGTGAGAAGAGACCTCTGGCTTTAGAGTGGGACAGTAACGGGCTAAATATTATGTTTTTATGTTATACATTATTATTAACATATTAACTTAACTGCAGAGCTTATTCTTTTGATTTTTGTGGTATATCCTGGAATATCTTCCGTAGTGATTACCAGACCATAACCAAATTTCTATGGAACCACAGGGACACTCTACTCGTTTGAATGCAAAAAGAATTTTTTAAATCGGATTATAAATATCGGGTACTTAAAAAAAATTGTCGAATTGAGAACCTTCTCCTTTTTTGAATATTTCATAATAATAATAAATATACTTTGTTCCAAAAAAGTAAACGTTTAGTTTACAAACAGAAATAAGTACACGATGAAAATACCGTTTGTGTGTGCACTTATTCTATTAAAAAAATCTAAACTACTCGTAGATACCTATACTTAATCTAATAAAAATTAACAAGAAAAAACAAAAAGACTAAGTTCTAAAAGTAGGGTATGCGCCAAAACAAAGGACATTGTAATCAGGAAGCCTGTGAAATATAATCACGTCATATGAAACAAGTGACAATAGTCGGCAACTATTGATGAACTCCGTGAAAAAAATGTTGACCTTTTTCAGAAGAATGCAGCAGCCTATTTTTAATAACATGCTAAGCAATCTTGCTTGGAACGTAATGGCGAGCACTTTAAACACATTTTGTATAGAAGCAAAACTTAAAATTCGACTCCATTACGCTGGTTGGTGTAACGATCTCCCAGGACTTACTGTGGAACGAACATATTGCATCCATAGCAACTGCAGCAGGAAAGAAATTAGGCTTTCTGTTAAGAGCACGGAAATATTTTTCTCCATCCAACTTAGCTACTCTTTACAAAGCACAAATACGGCCTAATCTTGAATACTGCTCGTATGTATGGGGTTCGGCGGCTCCGTCAAGGCTCGGTGTTCTTGCTGCAATACAGAGAAGAGCAGTTCGACTAATAAACGACACCAGTATCACCAAAAACCTAGTTCCATTATCCCACCGAAGACCAGTGGCTGATTTTTCCTTGTTTTACCGATACATAAACGGATTTTGCTCAGAAGAACTCCGCTCTATAATGCCTCCACTTGCCAGACCAGCCAGAGCAACGCAACGTGCCAACTCCATGCAGCCTTATACTGTTCAATGCCCGACATCGAGAACGGATCGATTCGTTCCTTCATCCCCAGGGTCTCCAGTTTGTGGAACTCCTTACCTTCGCACGTCTTCCCCACTCGTCCTAACTTGCAGGCCTTTAAATCCCAAATTAATAAATTGTCTCTTCTGCCCCAATAGATGTTCTCGGTACATTTGTATTTAGGTCTATACCTACGAAGAAATCCTTAATAAAAAAAAATTTGAAATGTTGTTATTTAATTTTTCATGTTTAATAAAGCTTTAGTTTTTCAGTGTCGTTTGTTTTGGAGCATACTGTATGTAAGTCATGTCAATAATATATTAGTTTTTATACTTTTTATCTAATCAGATATTGATTTTTTTATCTTAACATTTTTTATATTTTTTAAAAATTCTGGTGGCAAATAGCTTAAAAAATTTGGATCTGTAAAAAGTAAACTTTTTTGTACTGCTCTATAAAATATTGGTGCAGTAGTTACCATATTATTATCAGTAAATCGTGTTAAAAATTGAGGTTTATTCTGGGTTTGGGTAATTTATTATTACAATACAGTCTGACAGTTTAAATATACAGTTAAAAGATCTTCATCATGTGTGCCTATTTAAATAAATCTTGTAAAGAAAATCGTTTGTTTTTACATAAAACAATTTTTAAATTAGAGGTAATAAAACATTTGAATATTCTGCACCCCAGATGCAGATTCCATATGTTAATATTGATTTAAGGCCTTGTAAATAGTTATGACGATATTTTTTTCCAAACAATTTCTTAGGATATAAAATTTGTACATGATTTTTTTAATTACCCACAAATGTATTCAATATGAGGTTTTCACTTCATGTGTTTGTCAAAAAATATTCCTAAGAATTTTATTTTATCAACAGCCTTAATAGTCTGGTAGTAAAATTTTTCATCTCATTACATGTATAGTTATGTAATGTATTTTAAGATTAGAAATTTCTGGTGTCGGTCCTGGCTTCCGTCATTGTAAAGCAAATATTCATAGAAAGCATACTAACATCAAACCAACTTTTAACTTTAAACATTATTTCCTCTACCATGGCAAAAGTTTTTTCACAAGTGCTTTTACAAACATCAATTGCATATTAACTTTTTTGAGAACTGAAAATAAAAAGTCCATGTACAACACAAAGAGGACTGGGCCTAAGACAGTCCCCTCACGTTACTGGAGCTGACTTGCTTAAAGACTCATTTATTTGAACCTTCTGGTATCGATTTTTTAAATAAGATTTACACAATTTATAAGGATGACCTCTTATTCCCTATTTTTTTAAGTCGTTCCAGCAATATACAGTGTGACACAGTGTCGAAAGCCTTAGCCAGATCGATAAAAATAACCATTCACTTCTTTTTGTTGTTAAAACTGTTGATAATTTGTTCAGACAGTTTCCTTAGAGCATCTTCTGTACCACAGTTTTCTTTAAAATCGTATTGATTTGCGGGGATGGTAAATTGCGAATTTAATCTTTTCGGTACAGGTAAACTGCGAAGGGTCAAAACTGGTGGTTAAAATTTTGATAGGTAAATTGCGGAGATCTTAGCCAGGTACAGAGGGGGTGTACTTCTCGGTAATTGTTTATATTTAAAATGCAATTAGGATAAAAGAGGTATATTTCAGTTTTGTTGACAATTATTGATTGATAAAGTTACCAGTACAGTTTTAGTTTTAGCTGTTAATAGTGTAGGTAATAGATATATCTAAAATAAAATATGGAAAATTTCGAATTTATTACAAGTGAACGTGGAAATATTCTAATACTTTACAGTGGATATACTTTTTCAAAAAAAAATGTTTTAAAAAACTCTGGTGAAACCTTTTGGAGATGTACAAATAAAAATTGCAACGCTAAATTATATACAATTTGCGAAAATTCCATTATTAGCCGGAAGGAGACTCAACACAGCCATGAAGGTAACAGTGACGAGACAAACAGCAGGAAAAAAATTAGCAATAGTGCCAAACGAAAAGCTTCTACTGATATTTCAGAGCGACCTTCCAAAATAATTCATTCCGTTTTAAAGGAAAACTTCCGTGATTTGAAAAATATGACGACATCAGGTATGTCCCTTATCAGAAAAAATATATACAATGCCCAGCGTAAGCTTCAGCCTAAGCTACCAAAGTCGTTAGAGGAAGTTTTCCAGGTTTTAAAGACATCAAATTTGAAAACTATTAAATCTGAAAATTTTATGCCAATTTGTGGTGAACAGACAAATAATATTGTTGTGTTTTCGTGTGCTACAAACTTGCGGTATTTGTGTGAATGTCAAAAAATTTATGTAGGTGGAACCTTTCAATATTGCACAAAAAAATTTTGTCAGTTATGCACAATTCATGTGATTAACAACGGACATTATTTACCTATCGCGTTTTGCTTGTTGCCCGATAAAACAAAGGCTTCTTATACCACTTTATTTAGACACTTGCAAAGTACATGCCTTCAGTTGAATTGTGTTTTCAACCCAAAAATCGTGGTTGCAGATTTTGAGCAGGCTATTCATAATGCAATAGGTAATGTTTGGCCTAGTTCACAAATAACTGGATGTCGGTTTCACTTAGGCCAAGCTTGGTTCAGAAAAATCCAAAATTTAGGTCTCAAAAATGAATATAGTGATCCAAATAGTGAAGTAGTCAGGTGGTTACAACATTTATTTGGTATGGTTTACTTAGATCCAATTGAAGTTTCAGATTGTTTTGTATTTGACTTTGTAGAATACCAACCAAATACAAAAGCTGTAACCTGTATGGCGGACTATTTAGTAGAAAACTACATATCTGAAGAAGCTAAATTTCCGCCTTTCTTATGGGCATCAAGCAGTCATTCTACAGAAAATACCACAAATGCTTGCGAGAGTTTTCACTCCAAGTTTAACAAATATTTTTATATTTCACATTCATCTTTATTTAATTTTATTGATGTATTAATACAATTTCAAACTGAGACCTATATCAAAATGAATAGTACAACACTTCCTAAAAATATACAAAGCAAAGCTGTTCGAACAAAACACGAATTGTTGAAATTAAATATAGACAAATATAAAAGTGGCGAAATATCACGAATAAATTTTATAAAATGCGTTTCATACATTGGAAAAACTCATGTGCCATGATAAATGAATAGTTATTATCCTAACAAGTGCGGAAAGTTATACTTTCCCGCACGCGAACTGCCGATGCCCGAACGACGCGAAGCGGAGTTCGGGCAAGCAGTTAAGTGCGGGAAAGTTAATTTCCGCAAGAGTTAGGATCAATATTTTTTCTACAAGCATAAAAAAGATACTTTATACATTTTTTAAATTTTATTTTAACTTCTAACAACGTAACAAAATTTGAAATTATTTATTATTAATATTAATATTAAAAGTACAATTTATAGCTTTTTGTAGGCTAATTGCCGAATTAAGTTGTTGCTCCACAGTTGGTCTACTGCTTTCACTGAAGGATATAGCTGGAGTCATGTTTAATTGGCACGCTTCCTGCGCTTCTGGTTGTGGTTCATTTAGTGTTAAAATTTTGTTGCATAGGTTCTTTTTCTTTATTTCGGAATCTTCTACGTATCCCTCCGCAACGGTGGTAGATTTCCAGCCGCCCAGTCTCTTAATATTTGTAATTTCTTCTCCAGAATCAGCCAAAAATGTCGCAGAAGAGCGTCTGAAGCTATGACCTGTATAGCACTGAGGATCCGGAAGCTTTAGGTAGGCCGCAATTTCAGAAGGCATTTTTCCAAATGAGTTGATTCCTACACATTGATTAGTGCATTTGCCTTGTTTAAATTGTACAAAAAAACGACGATGAGGTGTGTTTAAAGGTCTCAATGATGCATATTTTTTAATAAGCTTAAAATATCTACCGTTGTTTACTTCTTCCGAGATTACAAAAGCTCTGGATGTGTGATTTTTTGAATCAGTTATTTTTATTGTGATGTAGTTTTCTTTAACCTCGATGTTTTCTAAGGTTATATTTGTGAGTTCTACTCTTCTGCAAGCTCCTGCTAAACCGAAGATAGTGGCCACTTTAATTAATAAATAAACATCATCTGGAGCTTCGACCATAAATTTGGCAATATCTTCTTTATTGAAAACCTTGGCTTTTTTTGGGGAAAAGCCTACAGATTGTTTTTTTAAAAATGTAATTAATTTGTAGAAGTTGCCAATATCGAAATTTTCTCTTAGTTTCATAACAGCCTTTATCATTGAGAATCGGGACCAAAGAGTATTGGGTCTTATAACTTTACTTAGTTCTAAAAAATAAGCCAGTAAAACTTCCTCTTTTTTTAGATTGTTGGTTCCCTTTTGACGAGCCCACTGAACAAAATGATCATACTGCCTTTCATACCTTTGTTTGGAAATCGCAGAAAGGAGTTCTAGGTTGGCCTCAGCAGCAGCCTCCAAAATACTGTGCGGAAGGTCTTCATCGCAATTATCCATTTAATTTTTTTGAATCAAAACTTTAAAAATCACCTGGATTACTATTCAGATACTTGAAAAGATGCAATTCTGACAATTAAATCTTTCATAGTGTCAATAAATACACGACTGCAGCTATAGCAACCCTACTTAAACAGGTGAATTTGTTGTTGCTTTGAATAAGGTTTACAGGGGTGATTTAATAAATTATGATTTTTTTAAAAACAAACATTTTAAAAATCCCTATTTTCATGTAAAATAATCTTAATTTTTTTACTATTTGTATGTAGTCCAACAAGATAAAGATAATAATACAATAATTTGTCAAAAAAGTTATCGAACAACATCTCTAATTAATAAAAAAAAATGCGTGCGGGAAAGAGATATTTTCTGAATTAAAATGCGTGCGGGAAAGTGTTGTTTTACGCATGCTTGTAGAAAAAAAATATTTTTGTTATATTTTATATATTTTAAAAAAATTGTAAAATGTAAATATTGTAGTGTATAAATAAAATTATTATTTTTATTACATGAAACGACTTTTATTTAACTACCTGAACATCAGGTACCCACCTTTTTCTTTCTTCGCAGTTAACCTCTCAACTGGAGAGCGGTATCTTTGCAGTTTACTTGTACCTTTTTTGACTATCAATTGTTTTAATGGGTTCTCTGCGCAGTTTACCTTCCATCTTGATTTGATGATAATAACTTATGTTTTTCCAGATAATTAGATAACCTTAATTTAATAAATTTTTCTACTATTTTACTTGTGTTGTTTGTTAAAACAATGGGGCGATATTTGTTTAGGTACTACACCCTTTGGACCATTTTTGTAAATGGGGACTTTCACTGTTTCTTTTAGTGCATCAGGAAAAATGCCAACCTTAAAGGTAAGATTTGTTAACCTTCCGCTACTGGCGCGCGGACTCTGAGTCCGCACGTTTCTATTTTTTGAGTTTACCGGAAAACTCCTTAACTTTTAAATCAGCCCATCTATGTATGCTTCGACCGGAACCACTTCAGTAATTATCCGAAGCAAGACATTATTAGGAGCATTCCTTAAGATTTTAGGATATTGCGGAGTGATAGTCCGCGCTACCAGTAGATGTGTAGTGATTTTGGTTAATGTATACAATTGTGTTTTTTTAAACAGTTGAAAGATAAGTAATTAATTCTTTAATTTTTAATTTTTATTTAATATTTGTTTATTTTTCAATGAAATTATATGAGAAGTAACAAGAAAGACTTCATAAATTGATTGTTGGAATGCCTGTCGAAAGATGAAGAAGTATTAGATGTTACAGATGATGACGACAAATATCTAGATGATATCTAGATAGGGTAGAAAAACAAAAAATTAATTCTGATACAGAACAGAAAATTTCAGATTGTGAAGAAAATAACGAGGTCATTTTAAGAGAAAAGATAAATTAACAAAATTGTCAAAACATGTTTCTCCGCCTACCACAAATGTCAGAGGCCCATGTGCATACTGTGACAGAAAAAAATAGATCCTTGCAATATTTGCGGAAAGTTTATGTGTCTTGAATACATAATGTATTTTTAATAAATTATTTTTAAAATCAATGTTTAATGTTTTTACCCAGTGTGAATTAGTTTGGTTGTCTTTTTTTTTGTCTGGTTTTTAAGGACTTTTATTTTTTGGTACCATATAAATATGTGTTCTTAAGCTTTAAGTCAATCATTTTTTATGTTAAAGAATTATCCAATTTAATAACACCAAGTAAAATACCTACGCGGAGTGTCAGTCCACTGCCAGTAACCGTGTTCAAAAACTGAGCGCCAGTAGCGAAAGGTTATGTGTAAGAAGGGTTTTATTAGAAATTTACTAAATTATTTATACCTGAATTTGCATTCACATGGCATTGACGTCATTTTGACGTATATGCAAGCAGAACCAATACGGGGTGAAAATGAAGCGTAGTTGCCAGTTTTAACTTAGAAAGACTGACTGTCATTGTCTTATTAACGCGCAATAGAAAGAGATAGTTTTAAGAAAAATGTCAACACTGGTGAACATTTTTAAGTGCGCTAGTGCAGCTTGCCATTTGTCTTAAAAGTATCTCTTTCTATTGCGCGTTAATAAGACAAAGATCTAAGTTAAACCTGGCAACTACGCTTCATTCTCACTTCGTATTGGTTCTACTTACATATACGTCAAAATGACGTCAATGCCATGTGAAAGCAAATCCAGGTATAATTACATTATTTGAGATACCATCTCCTATATTTAAATCGTGTTTTTTAATGTATTTATGATGTTTTCCATTTCACTATTATAAAAAGGTTTTAATATTTTATAATCTAAGTTTTATTTTTACGCACCTTAAATCTGTTTTCTCCTACAGGTGGAGTTGCGTAAGGTATCTCTTGAAATGCGTAGTAGTCCTCTCCTTTGGCACTTTTTAATACATGACCTTTAATAATTCCTGATGATATTTCAACAATAGTATCATCACACTAAAATAATCGAATACGAGTTGAAATAATTGTAAGTATTATAATAAAATTATAATCCATACTTACATAGACCACCGCATGAAATACTAAAAATGTAAAAAATAAGCAACTCCTACTCATTTTAATACAATAAATAACTAAAATATATAAACTATTCCAATCAACTCCATATGTAATCGAACAGTATTTATAAAGGTACTTATGTTTTTAATTTATTAGTATACATATCTGTCACAATAATTTACTGATACTAAATCTTATACAATGTGAATGTAGTCATGATAAAAAAGTATTGATAAATATTTAATTAATTATTATACTTAGGGGAAAGGGGCCTAAAAGGGGTAAGCTAAGCAAAAATTTAAAAAAATAAACGTTCAGTTCACTTGAATTCTTAACTTAATTTACATCAATACATAGGATATTTATCAAAGTAGTAAATAAAACACCACTTAAATTTTATATACCTAAGAAGTATATATACTTTCTATGAAAAATACAAAAGGTATCCAAAAACCCGTTTTCCGCGTATTAGCCAAAAACGGGTAACCCTCTCTGGGCTGGCGCACACTAGTTGGCTCCCGTGGTCAGAAAACTCTTTTAATCGTATACTAGTTGGCTCCGATGACCGTATACTACTTGGCTCCGGTGGTTAAGAGGATTAGGCACCCATCTACTTTTTTTTAGGAATACCGAAACTCAAAATAAACAATTGTTCTAATAATATGATATAAATTTATTTTTATATACTTACATATAATTTTTAAATTTCAAGTGTTTGGATGGAATTTATATGACATTAATTTTACAAATTCAAATTTGCTTATTTCATTATTCTTTAAGGATAATATTTTTCCTCTACAAATTGTTTTTTTAAAAAACGACCCTGCGGTACACCTTTTTTCGTTGACTGACACTCTGCATTTTAATATGTATCAATTTGAATATTTTTCCAATTTTCCAAAAATTGGTACCTATATATTTCGATAGTGACTATAAAAGAGTGAACTAAATTTAGCGTGGAAGCTTTCGCAAGCGTTTGTGGTACGCTCCAGTGACTGACTCTTTTCGGCCCAAATATGAGGTGGAAAATCAGCGTCCTCCGAGATGTAATTCTCCACCAAGTAATCAGCAAATTCGGGAAGTGCAGGACGATTTGGTAACACTTCGGCAAAATCAAACGCGAAACAGTCACCCACCTTGGAGGGATCCAAAAATGACAAATACATATTTAAGATCTTTTCCAACATCTGTGTCTTCTTGAAATGCATTTGACAACCTTAGCTTCTGTATTTTCCTCCACAGACAGTAAATAACTGATGAAAAAATACGATTAAATTTAATAATACTAAATATTTATAGTGCCTTAAATCTAGCTACGTTTACCCCCAAATACTTTTAAAAGAAAAAACTCCTTTATCAATGATTTTTTTTAGTAGGTTTTTACTAATCCCTTCCCTGCCTTCCGTACTAGTAATTTTTAATCTGGATTACCGATACCTTACCTTAATTCTCAGAATCGGCAACGGAAGCCAACTAACCTAAGACCGTTTTAAAAATAGGGATTAAAATCTGACCGCCGGAGCCAACTAGCATGTACCCATAAGGGCAAACCAGGTCAGCTTAGGACAAAACAGGTACCTACGCGTTGTTTTTAAACGGTTATACCCTCTTAATGACTCACCTAGGTATAAAAAGAACATTAGACTTTATTTTTATAACAAATTATTTACTTACCTACTTTATAAGCTGTCTTTATACTCGTATTTAGGTTAAGTTTAAGATTATAGTAAACATCTAGTTAGATAACTTAACGTACCTAAATGTAATTATAGTCTTATAGAATCAGTCTATAGTTACTTATTTTGATGATCAGTATCAAATATGAGATCAACATAATTAAAATTGCAATAAGTATTGTTTAGTCTAAGTCTAAGCGTTAGTAAAGGTCTGATTTCTGCAGTCTTGACGTGAGAAGTGAAGACTTGAGGAGAAGTAAAATGGTATTCACTGGTTTAGCACACGATATCAACTGAATATTCTTTGTCAGATAGAGAATCTTGACTAGCATTATATTAATTTCTCTACAGCTTTATTCAAAACCAAAATAACATTTTGTGGGAATGAGATTAGTGCCATGGTCATTTACATTTGGCACAGCAGGTACAAGATCTATATTCTTTACTGTTTCATTTAGAATTGCAAGACATGCAAAGAATTCTGTCGCGTCAAAATTCATTCTATTATAGACTGAGAAACGATGCGGTCAGTCTTCTTTTGGAAATTCCCTTTTTAATATGTCGCTGCAAAAACAGACAAGCGTAAGCCTGTGTTGCAACAACTAAATGCTTATTAATTTGTTTATATTAATTGCTTGATTGTTTATACTATTATTTATATGTAGAGAAATAATAAAATCGTTGTAAAAGAGTCAGTCAATATAGATACGTCGTAAAGGAACCATCGAGTTTCACTGTCCCTTATTAACAACCCTCTACCTGCCCATACTTCTTCGTGGCCGGAGATACCGAAAAGGAGTAAGCTAAGTAAAAATAAATCGATTATTGGTTTAACAGGGATATACCGTCTTCCATCGACAAATAAAAATGAATTTTTAGCTGCAATTGAAACTTTGTATAATGATAATATTGGTAGTAAATTTAGCACTGAACTATTTTTAGGAGACACTAATATAGATATTTTAAAGACAAATGAAACTCCCATAGCTGAATACTTAAGCTGCCTAAGTCGATTTGGTTTTACAAGTATGGTCAACATACCGACTAGGGTTAGAATAGGACAAAAGCCATCATGTTTAGATCACTTTTTTGTAAGGAATAGTAATAAAATCTTTACCGCTAGTTCATTGGTGATGGTAAGCGGTGGCTCAGATCACTACCCAGTAATACTCACGCTTAGTAGCAAAAAACAAAATATTGTACACGACACTAAACAAATAACAAAAATAAACTATGTGAAATTAAATGAATCCATTAAAAATCAATCATGGGATGAGGTGTTGCAGTGTAGGGATGCTGAGTCATGTGCCGATACTTTAGTTCGCATATTAAGTCAGCATGTAATTAAAGCTACCGAAAACAAGCATATTAAGAGTAAATATCGAAAATTAAAGCCCTGGATAACCCAAAGTTTAATAAACTCAATAAGAGAAAGAGATAGACTTAAAAAAGTCAGCGTGGTATTAGGTACACCGGAATCTTACCAGAGATTTCTAGAATACAGAAGTAGACTTAGTATTCTAATCAGGACAGTTAAGAATAATTATTTTAGAGATAAATTAGATGCAGCTAAAAGTGACTTTAAAAAAACTTGGAACATAATCAATCAGGCAACAGATGAGAAGCAAACTAACGAAAGCAAAATAGCATCTATCGTCAATGAGCATGGTACTGAAGTTGATACGGATGCAGAAGTGGCGGATGCCTTTAATGTATTTTTTATCAAGATTGGAAAGATAATGGCTGAAAAAATAAAACAACCAAAAATTAAATTTAATGTTGACAAATCTATACCTCATTCCATGTATCTGCGGCACATTACAAAAAACGAACTAATTTTGCAAATTAATTCACTTAAAAATAATGCAGCACCAGGCGCAGATAAAATTCCAGTACGGCTGATAAAGGACAATCATCTTACTTTGCTGAACCCACTTTTGCATCTGGTAAACCTTGTATTTGATACCGGCATTTTCCCCACGGCTTTTAAACATGCAACCATCATTCCGATATTTAAAAGTGGCGATAAAAAATCTTTAAATAATTATCGGCCAATTGCACTAACTAGCAGCCTTGCCAAACTGGTGGAGAAATGTATGAAGTTGCGACTGAACGAGTATCTTAAGGTAAACAGCATACTTTCCGATAGACAATACGGATTTAAGGAAAATTGCAATACAGAAGATGCTGTCACCTACGTCGCTGAATATATTAATAACTGTTTAAACAATAATACTAAATGCATGGGAATATTTATTGACTTGGGAAAAGCATTCGACACTGTGACTCACCGAATTCTAATGGAGCAAATGGAGAAAATTGGAATTAGACATGTTACATACAATCTGTTTAAAAGCTATATTAGTTATAGAACACAAGATGTGAAAATTAATGATGTTCACAGCTCCAAAAGACCAGTAGAGTTCGGTGTGCCACAGGGAACAGTTCTTGGCCCAATTCTATTCTCAATAGACATAAACAACATTATGAAACTCCTAGATGATGTAGAAGTAATATGTTTCGCAGACGATACCGTTATTTTAGTCAAAGCTAAAAGCTGGAACAAGGTTAAAGAACTAGCTGAAAAAGCAATAAAAATTATAAAATCTTGGTTTGATAAAAATTACTTGTCCCTTAATGCAAGTAAATCCAACTTTGTATGTTTCTCCATGACAGGGGCTGGCGCTGCTGGAAGAGATGAGTTAGACGATTTAATTATCCATGACCATGATTGCTTATCTGATAAAGGGTGTAAATGCGCAATTAAGATTGGTAGAAAAGATCAAGTCAGATACTTGGGAGTTGTATTTGATGCTAATTTATCTTGGAGATATCATGTGGACACTGTGTCTAAAAGAGTTAGAAAATTGATCTTTAAGTTTTATCAGCTAAGACAAATTCTGAACATTAAACTCTTAAAAACTGTCTATTTTGCACTAGTTGAGTCTGTATTAAACTATTGTTTATCGGTATGGGGCGCAGCTTTTAATAGCATTCTAAAGCCTTTGACTATAAGTCATAAATACATTTTGAAAGTTATACATAACAAAAATAAAAGATATTCTACCGAGGCTTTGTTTAAAGAGGCTAAAGTATTAAACATTAATCAACTCTATATAAAATCTGTTATCCGACTTGCCAATAAAAAACCGTATTACCTGCAACACATCACGCATCATATAAACACCAGAAGTGCTGCAAACGGAAAAGTGATTGCTCCGAAAACTGTTTTTACAAGGTATCAAAGATCTATCTCTTATACGATACCTAAAATTTTTAATATGTTACCAAACAGATTTAAAAATATTCCTTTTCGAAAAATTAAAAATCATTTAAATAACTGGCTATTTGAAAACAATATCGAATGTTTTTCTAGTTAGTTTTGGTTGGGATTGAGTTTCATTTAATTATTTCTTTTAGTAAGTAAGCTTAATTAAGTTAGACGTAAGATTTTCATGTTATTATTTTTTATTATTTTAGTATTTTTATTTTTTTATATGACGGATGGTGAACACACAGACACCAGTCCATTGTCTGCCATCTGGTCATATTCATAGTAAATCATTTTGTATAATGTTTTTTGAAATATATATTTTGAATTTGAATTTGAATTTCTATCTAAAAACCATCTGAAAAAGAAAGCTCTATGAGCTAAAATCAAAATAAATCCAGGGCAAAATGGGTTTTGCCAGAGAGAACCTTGCTAAGTAGAGTAATAATAACGTTAAAATGGAAGTTGATCCATAACCGATCCATAAAGAGATTGTTAAAAACAAGATAATTGATAGCTCACAGTTCTTTTATCGAACTTGAAGCATCTCAAAATGCCGCATTATGGATGAAGTCGATAATTGTAAAATGGAGCTCAGTGCAGCCAACTGGATAAACATTCATGCCGAAGAAAAGCAAAAAGTGTAATACCTTTACTTTACTTTTACCTTAGGTATATATATATTACTCTAACGGCTTCAAAACCTGAACTTAAGTAAACGCAGGAATTCTCATAGGACACTGTCCTCTCAGGTATCATCTACGTAAAATGGGCATTTTATCTGTAGCTGCAAATGAATTGATCGCCAACGACATAAGTATCTAAGACAGGTATTTTTAGAGTCTGTTTAGGTTACAAGCTTACATCATAAACAGACTTTCCTAAAAGTTTTTACCTTACAGACACATAATTAGATGTGGGGTATACACAAAAGATCTTTTAAACTGCAGTGCAGTAAGGTTACCTGGGACAATCGACCTCACTTATAATCTACAATTTACAATATATTATACAATGAAATATTTTAAGAGATGTATTTAATTATAAGCAAAACACAAAATTTATCCAAATTGGGCATAAGGCGGCTCCATGAACTCTTCAATTATTGGCTTCACAAACCTATAAACTCTAGGATCCGTTCGCACTGAAAATGTTTCGTTAATATTCAAGTACGTTAAATTTATAGGGTTTGAAGTTGGCCAAGTGATATTCTCTAGCAGCGGATCTGGAGTAGGAGTGGGATTACTAAAAAAAATATATTTAGAATTAAAAACATCAAAAACTTAATAACTTACTAATATTTTATAAAGTTTGTCCAAAGTTTTAAAAACCGTTTCATCATTAATTGATCACCTTCAGGGAACTGTGTGATATCGTTATTATTTTCAAACTCCCACCAATAATGTAAATCTTCCATATGACCGACACGTTCTGCCCCTAAAAAAGAGATACATTTAGCAATTAGGAAATATAAAGGAAGTCTAACTTATTAATATAGAATCTTTTCTTGTGGGTCGAAACATCTAAACATATTTAAAAACAAAAACATATTCTATCACTTTGTAGGTATTACCTACTCTTTAATATACGGGGTCTGTCGCAAAGTAAACAGGACTTTTAAGAAATATCCGATACCAGTAGCGCCATCTGTTATTGGGGCTAGAGTTCGATTGGTACATCTTTCACAATAATGCAGCATTACATCGATCGATACTTGTGTTCTATTTTTTAACAAAAAAATACATCAACCATTCCCCGCACTTTGAGACTACATTTGCTCATGAAGGGACAGCGGTATGCCCACGTAGACGCCATCCAAAAGGTGTCGACGACCATTTTGAAGAACATCCCGGTCAACGAGCTGAAATCCTCTTTCGAAAAAATCGCTGTGTTAAGTCTGAATAAATTAAATTCCATTTGCAGAAAAAAAATCTTTTCTTTGTCATGTTTATTTTGCGACAGACCTTGTATATCATTGCATCATATCTTAGTAGTGGATCAACCTCAAAAATCAACAAATTACTGCCATGGACACGCTTTGCACATTAAGATTAACAGTGTTTGTAAATTCTTGAAAATTAAATTTAACCCCATCATTTTTAGTAGTGTAAAACATATGTCATGCAAATTGAAAATTGGAATTTTACCAAAACCAGAGCAAACTCTGCTGAATAATTGAACTGATTTACAAGTTGTGATTTCAATTAGCTTATGGGATTACAAACACAAAATCATATCTGTTCTGGACATCTATATAGGAAATAACAAAATTCAAAATTGATTGATGATTTATTTGAAGGATGACTGAAAAATCAAATTAAATCGAACTGCGAAAAATAAGTCTATAGAAATTCTATTTAATAATTTTTTTTTGTAATACTCCAACTTGGTATTTAAAAAAATACTTTGTACACTGTTTACTGAAAAATATCAAAGCTCTAACAAATACCCAGAGCCGATCTTAGTATCACATAAAAATAGGATACTTTTCGAAACTATATCTAATTTATAAATTAAGTTTACCTGGAACGATGTACTTTTCATCCATCATTGCACCTACTTCTCCTTTATAAGAAAATTGGTATACATAATACGGTGCATGTGCAGAACCTAACTCAATTTGTTTACCTGTTGGAGTTGCAAACGATTGATCGCTACTCCACTAAAAACAAAAATTAATTTACAAATACATTTCATTAAAAGTTACTGAACAAACATTACTGTAATAAGTCAACAAATAAAAGGCAAACCTTGTGTCTACTGAAGAGTCGAAATAACATTAAAAAGATAAATATACTCTGTTCGAATACGCGAAAAACTTAACTAATCAATTACACATGACGATAAACAAGCGGAAAGAGATCATAAGAATTAAGTAAACGTTGCAAATTAGTAACTTTTTTAATAGACCGCATCCGCCTGCTGAAATTATACTGACTAGTGACTACTGACTTACTTTAAACTGTGCCGTCTGTGCCTGTCTGAATTTTACGTCGTGGTTATTTATCATCGATGATTGGTCTTACGATAAATACGAACTGAGTTATAAATTTAAGAAAAAGCTTACTCGAATATACGAAGCGAAGTCTTCCACAAATGTTGTGTTGGTGTATACCTTTTTATACAATCTTCCAGCTATAATTCTTTTTTCTGGTGACATATTTATATTGGGATGTATTAATAGACTGGGGTCATTATCCAAACCATTTAGTAAACTCGTATTATTACGATTGGTAGCTAAAAATTAAATAAATATTTTATTTAAATATTAAATAAATATTTTATTAATTGCAATAAAACCCGGTCATAAATATCCTTGAGTGGTTACTAGTTAGTTGGTAAGTAAAGTTGGATTGAAATAATTGTAAAATAAAGAAAAAAATAAAATAAAATACATACAATGAACGCTTTTACTAGATCGCAAACAATTATTAAACTAGACAATCAAAGAGTTATGTAACTTAACGTTAGATTCAGGCATCCTTGAGCATTAGTACCTATGTATGAGCATTTAGCTGTAAGAAATATTTGTTCGCGTTGGATCCCGCAGAGTTTAACAAACTATTAAAAAGATGCTCGTCTCAATTGGTACAAAAAAATGTGTCATCAAAAGCTGTATATAACATTTACAAAGGTGACAAAACCTGGATCTATGCGTATGAGCCAGAAACAAAACAGCTAAACACTGTATGGGTCTTCCAAGACGAGCTAAAGCCGAAAAAAGTTATTCGTGCCCGAAGCAATTCAAAGCAAATGATCGCCTGATTCTTTGGCATGTGGCAACTGTACCAAAAGAGCAATGTAGAACGATAAATTCCAAATGTTACACAACCATTTGCTTGCCAGAAGTGCTTGGTGATAATCGAAAAAAAAAGGAGCTGCAACGAAAGATCTTTCTTCATGATGACAATTTAAGTTCATACACATCGGCTGCAACAACCAACTTTTTGACCGACCAAAACGTCAAATTAATGAGTCATCCTACATACAGCCCTGACTTTGCACCAAATGACCTTTTTTATAAAGAATGAATTGCGTGGCCAATGGTTTTTGGCGCCAGAAGATGCCGTTGATGCATTTAAAAATCATTTTTTGGAGATACCTCAATCGAAATGGAAAAAGTGCTTTGAAAACTGGTCTGAGCGCATGAAAAAATGTATTGATCAACATGGACAATTCTTTGTGAGTTTGTAACCTCTTTTTTTTCAATATGTTAAAGGCTCGTTTTATCGAGGTTAACAAATGCGAACGGCACTCAGGGGGTAGGAGGAGAGCGAGCGTGGATTCGAACGAGCTCGATAATATTGTATTAAAAAGATATAAGGGGATATATTTACTAAAAAAACTAAACGAATTTAAAGGGGACTAAAAAGAAAATAAGAGAAATGATGAAATAGGGAAAGGTAAATGGGCGCCACTTATTTTTTTATCATATGGACGGGGAAATATAAGAAACCCAGATGAAAAAAAGATTTGATTATGTGAATAAGATAGGATAATTAATAAGTTGTTGTAGATCAAGTTAAAATTAGAAAGATATAGGAAATATAAGATAAGATACGGTAAAATTGAGTAACCCGGTAGATGTTCTTGTTAAAACTTTAAATTAAACACTTTTATTGGCAAAGCTAAAAGGGGAAAGTTATACTTACTTTTTGTTCTTACTTATCACAACAGCTCCATTTATATTAATGAGATAAAAATGAGTTCAAAAGTTAAGATTTATGATTTAAATACGTCTCATTCTTGTTGTTGATGAAATTAGATCAGAATAACTTACACCAGGTCAGAAATAAAACATATAAATAAACAATAAACAATATTTATTACTGTGAGTAGTAATAAGTCAAGCATATGAACGAAACAATAGACATATAAAATATCAACAAATCAAATAAGGTAAAATACAGTGAAACACACTAGTGTTTAATCACATATAGAAACAATATTACACATCCAATAACAGCTAAGTATTTTTATATTGTTATTTTTGTGTACCCATTTAAGCAGAATGTGAAGTGAAAGGAATTTTAAAAGTATCAAAATTTAATAAAAAGATAATAAATCACTTTTAGCTTAAAAGATTTTTTACTCGAGTAAACAATGGGGGTACCATATAATAGTTTAAGTTAAAACAATTAAGTTAAGAGAAACATTAAGAAATCAAAAATTTACCATAAATGTGTTACAAAAATATTTAATCAGACTCTGCGCAACGCTTTCACTGATAACTGAAACATGTATCCGGTAAACTTTTTTGAATTTTCACACTTTTGGAGTCTGTAGAAAAGGTACCGGGCTTTTTATGAAAACCGGTAGCACTATGGATTTTGTGAGCACTTCTTACGTTAATTACCCACACTTGGATATTATTCATGCGGATTACAATTAAGTTTTTGTTCCAAAGAAATAAATGGTATCCCTTCTTTTCTGGTAGTTAAGCAATAATAATGATATTAAAAAACTTACAGTTTGATTCCTAGATAGTAGAATTAAATGGGGCCACACCCAATTTATACGATACGGTAAAATCAAGATACTCATCAGAAATTTATCGACATCTTTCCATCTGCACTATTAACTATCACTAGTAACTGATTTTAGCTTAATTAAAAACGTTTAAGAGACTTTTTAAGCGGTTCCAGATAAAAAAAACCGCCAAAACTGTAATTAACGTTAACAGAACACCTGTTAATCTCAAAGCTTCACCCTGTCTACCTCAAAAAATGATTCCTACCCGTTTTTGTAGTTTACCCTCTCCTAAGAACAAGCCACTTCAGTGGTCACTCTCGGGGGGGAGCGTGAATTTTGATTCGACGATTATGACATAAGATCTATTTTTTAGTGGCGAACGCCTCGTTACAACGGTACAGCTCAAGGATTTGATTGCATAGCAACCAAAAGCCGTTAAGATTTTAACCCTTGTCATGGTGTGTTTTAAGTTGAGGGTACAGGGCGGTAATAAGGAAAATTTAATGATTAAAATGACAATTTTTTATTTTCGAGTTTTTTAAACATGCTACAAGTTTAGGTGTAAAACCTCGTATGTTGGCTTCACAAGTCTGTATAAACAATAAAGTATCCCTGCATAATAATGTTAAAAAAAATGAAAACTCTTTTAAGCATTATATTAATGTTGTATTTATAAGGTAGTATAGAGTGTGGTGGTAGATTAATTTGTTGCTTTTTCACTAGATGAAATGTTTGTTTAAGGTGATATTATTTTAGTGGAAATACACAATGAAGAATTTAAACAGACGTTTTAATACATTTCATACATCTAAACTTAACCAATGTTAATATTATAATTTGATTCATAAATTTTACTTAACTTACCATATTTAATCCATTCTTCAGAATTAAATCCAATCATCATCGGCACTTTTTTAAAATTTGCATCCATAAAACTCTGTAATGGTAATAGTGAAAAGTCACCCGTCTTTTCAATACAATTTAAATAGGTCCTATTTCCCTAATAAAAAAAAACAAATAACTTGTTATACGTATTCAAAATAAAATTCATTTAGGACTCGAAAACAAAAAGAGGGAAACGAAAACATTTATATTCAGAAATACTTTTAAAAAAATGCTACGAATAATAAGTAGGATATACAAGGGTGTTTTTGAGTCAAATAATAAAGACGTAAATACGTATTGGTTAAATAATTACATTAAAGATATCTTCTGCTCGAGCCTTTTGTAAAAATTCCAGTATATCTTGAGAGTCAGTCGATAAAAATGTTGGATCTAAATAATGAACAAGCCCTAAAATATTTTCCTTTACATTAGATTGAATAGTGCCACCAATCATTGACCCACTTTCCTGTATTGCAGCATGGAATAATTCTGAAACACAAATAAATTTTAATTATCTCCTCATTTATAGCTAGATATTTAATTAATTATAAAAAAAAATTTCTTACGCTTTTCTCCAGGTAATAAATCCCCCATTACTAGTAACCCTACAGCAGCTGATCCTGAACTTTCTCCAGCAATAGTTACGTGACCAGGATCACCACCAAAGAGATGTATATGATTGCTTACCCATTGTAAAGCCAATTTTTGATCTTTAAGTCCCAAGTTACCAGTAATGACATCATCACCAGTAGTTGCAAATCCTGTAATTTATATTAAATTATTTTATTTTAACTGCTTTCAGAAGGGCATTTATTATTGAAAAAAAAATGAGGAATAAGATTATTTATTAGACAGGTTCTGAAAGGCAGAATACAGGAAACAATGTATACAACGACGTACTGTGGAAAATGGTTTGCTTAGTGTTACTTAGTATTACTGGTCAGAATAAATCCATTGAATTGAAATGTATTTTTTATCTATCTATAAGTACATATAATAAAACTGTAGAAATGGAAATCTGTACATTAAAGATATTTAAAAAAATAACTAGCAAAGGGTGTTACTACATTGATACAGAACTCAAAAATGTGGTTAGTTTTTTGTTTGTCTGTCTGTATGTTTGTGCGCGCATCACACGAAAACTACTGATCCGATTCGAATGCGGTTTTTACAGAAGTATTTCTCTTCTTTCAACTTAACATCTGGTGTATAAAACTTCCTCTCTCCGCTCCTTTAACGATGTGAGGAAAGAAATTTTTATACCAAAATCAACACGCCACGCAAACGACGTCGCGGGTACATCGAAATAGAACCCAAAAATGTGGTTAGATTATTTTGTGTCTGTCTGTATGTTTGTGCGCGCATCACATGAAAACTACTGATCCGATTCGAATGCGGTTTTTACAGATGTATTTGTCTGCTTTCAACTTAACATCTGGTGTATAAAAATTTTTCTCCCATTCCTTTAACGTGGTAGGGGGAGAAATCTTTATACAACAATCACACGCCACGCGAACGACGTCGCGAGTACAACAAGTTTAATATAATTTTGGTACCTACCAAAAGCATTTAAACGGTAATTAATAGCAACAACAACAATGCCGTAATCCATTATATATTTTGGACCATAATCATCATACGTTCCTGATCCCCAATTTAATCCTCCCCCATGAATCCAAAATAAAACTGGCAAACGCTCAGTACTTCCTGGTTTCTAAAATATTTAGACAAACTTTGTTATTATATAATTGGTAAAAATTAGAAAATTTAGCTACTTTATATAATACAATGGAGGTGTTTTTTTTTATATTTTGCATATAGATAGGTTTTAAAAACTATGTTTGTCGTTTCGTTCCCAACAAAAATTGATATACTTTTGCATTCGCTCGCAGCAACTTTTAATATATTTATGCCTAGCTTACGTTTGATGCTATAGGCATGGCCATTTAAATTTGCGTTTTAAAACGAATGTTCTAATGATAAGAATCTATAACCACTTAATCCTAAAATATAGCCTAAACAATTTGTCAATGGTAATATAACAAGACCTTGATTATATTCGGCTATTTGTGGTATCTAGATTTCGAGAATATTTTAGTATAACTCGAGGGCTTTAATCTTTGATTATTAATGTCAAATTATATCGAAACAAATTGTAAAATTTTCGAGAAATTTAGGAACAGCAAAAATAGCAGACTATTAATCAAGGTCGTGTTATATTTAGGAAGATTATTTCCTGAGAACTTGTAAACTGACAAATATTTGACGTGACTATTTCTCTAGAGAAATAGTCGCTGATGTTGTTCTAGTGCAATAGTGGCTGATATTTGATTCTGATTGGTCCAATTTCAAAAAATTATGCCATTCTATTGATTAATTTAAATCGAAGGAAATAATCAAAAATATACATGAACTGGAACTGAAATGGAATCTTGTAATGTTAACGTATAGGATAATTGGTCCTTTAGCGAAAGTTTTTCACAGCTCAGTATGGTAAACAAACACAATTTTTAATCCGACATTTTTTAATTAAGTTTTTTGAAAACTCAAATTATGCCTTTATTTTGGCATATGTTTCACATATACCTTCATCGATTAGATCGCGCACAGCATCGAATTATTTCTAAACGACCGCAATTTTTAATTATCCTCCACTTGGATCGTCGCTTGGAACGTCCAGGTTGAAATTTCTCTTTACAACATGAAATTGTTGTTTAACTTTGTCTTCATTGTTGAAAATAAAACGTAAATTTAATATGGATTTTTGTTAAGGTGATTTTTTCAGGAATTATGATAGATTATTCAGGATTCAGTTCCATTTTTTGATAATTATATAATTCGTTACTATCACAACCCTACAAATATCACACTTAAAAATAGAGAATAATTTTTAAAAGTGACATTTTATTAGCTTTTTCTTGCAAATCTTAAAAGACAACCTTAGTGTATAACTACACGAAATCTTTGGTTGTCTCTGTAGTTTTGCAAATAGCCCCACAAGGTGCCACCAATAGAATCTAGACACAAATCTAATCTCAATCTTTTGTTGACATATATACGTAGTTTCATTGCGACACAACTAGTCGTGTAGATAGGCTGGATTTTTAATGTTAGCCGAGAACATTTTCGAACAATATTTTTTTTACAATTTTCGAAGAAAATTATCCCCACAACAGTCACAATGCAAAACATTAATGTAATTAAACGACCGCAATTTTTAATTATCCTCCACTTGGATCGTCGCTTGGAACGTCCAGGTTGAAATTTCTCTTTACAACATGAAATTGTTGTTTAACTTTGTCTTCATTGTTGAAAATAAAACGTAAATTTAATATGGATTTTTGTTAAGGTGATTTTTTCAGGAATTATGATAGATTATTCAGGATTCAGTTCCATTTTTTGATAATTATATAATTCGTTACTATCACAACCCTACAAATATCACACTTAAAAATAGAGAATAATTTTTAAAAGTGACATTTTATTAGCTTTTTCTTGCAAATCTTAAAAGGCAACCTTAGTGTATAACTACACGAAATCTTTGGTTGTCTCTGTAGTTTTGCAAATAGCCCCACAAGGTGCCACCAATAGAATCTAGACACAAATCTAATCTCAATCTTTTGTTGACATATATACGTAGTTTCATTGCGACACAACTAGTCGTGTAGATAGGCTGGATTTTTAATGTTAGCCGAGAACATTTTCGAACAATATTTTTTTTACAATTTTCGAAGAAAATTATCCCCACAACAGTCACAATGCAAAACATTAATGTAATTAAACGACCGCAATTTTTAATTATCCTCCACTTGGATCGTCGCTTGGAACGTCCAGGTTGAAATTTCTCTTTACAACATGAAATTGTTGTTTAACTTTGTCTTCATTGTTGAAAATAAAACGTAAATTTAATATGGATTTTTGTTAAGGTGATTTTTTCAGGAATTATGATAGATTATTCAGGATTCAGTTCCATTTTTTGATAATTATATAATTCGTTACTATCACAACCCTACAAATATCACACTTAAAAATAGAGAATAATTTTTAAAAGTGACATTTTATTAGCTTTTTCTTGCAAATCTTAAAAGACAACCTTAGTGTATAACTACACGAAATCTTTGGTTGTCTCTGTAGTTTTGCAAATAGCCCCACAAGGTGCCACCAATAGAATCTAGACACAAATCTAATCTCAATCTTTTGTTGACATATATACGTAGTTTCATTGCGACACAACTAGTCGTGTAGATAGGCTTGATTTTTAATGTTAGCCGAGAACATTTTCGAACAATATTTTTTTTACAATTTTCGAAGAAAATTATCCCCACAACAGTCACAATGCAAAACATTAATGTAATTAGTCTGTCAATTAAGGATGACCGCCGTGTAACATACCGGATGACAGGAGCATCTTTGGGCAATCCAAAAGATCCTACATGAAGAACTGGGTGTTACGAAGTTGGTTTTCCGTTGGCACCTCATTTGCTCACAGAAGAGCAAAAAGTGGTTCAAGTCAATTGGTTTCAAAGCAGTTGAACAAAAGAAGTTTAAAAACGTTTAGTGGCGATGTGTGGATGTTTAACGATGAGAAAAAACCAACAAAAGTGATCTGCTCTCGAAGTGTGTCAAAGAATATGGTGACAGCTGTCAAATTATGTTTTTTGAGAGTATCAACTTTTGACTAGTGTCAAATTATTTTTTATATTTTTGACATCTGACTACTAACTAATTAGTTTTTTCGATATTTTTTTCCGAACAGCAACGCTGTTATAGGAAGGTATTGTGATCGCGAAAAATTTCGATCTCGGGTTTTTAGCGGAAATACGCGTTTTAGGGTTCCCTGAGCCTAAAAAACCCAAAAATAAAAAATGTCTGTGTGTCTGTGAACACATTTGCGGCTAAACAGCTAATCGGATCGGAATGAAACTATAAAACCTTACTTATAATCACCATCGGAGGAATCTAATAGAATTTGAGTAAAATCGGCCGACCGGAAGTGGACGTTTACTCTTATCAAAAAATGGAATTTTTTGAAAATATTGGGTTTTTATATCGTTATTGGCAAAATATTTATACTTTGTGGAAAGAACATGTAATTTCAGTCATTTTTGAAAGAATACATTTTTTTGATATTTTCATTAGTTTTCGAGATATTGACACTTTTATCAAAAACTACCACTACTTGTTAGTGTTCGGAAGGTCGTGTGGTGCCCACACCAGATTTTTTTGTTAGTCCTTAAGTAGGGGGTACATATCCAGCTAGAGATCTTTTACAGATAGTGCTGTTGCCAGTGGGTCACAACGACCTTCTTTATTTAGATGTACTTTTTATGGTATATCCCTATCACTTAACAAATAAACACTTTTTTCTGCAATCTTTTGTATTAGTAAAAAGAGTCTCTTTACAGTACCTACTTCATTTTAAATTTTTGTCCAACGGCATACAATGACATGAGTTTGGAGGTAAAAACATTAATTTTACAATAGCTAACATTAGTTTTGGATGCGAAGTAGCATTATCCAAAAATTTTAAAACATTTCTACCCTATCCTTTAATTTTTCTGGTAAATTGTTTTATGCACGACCGGGCGGTAAAGTACAGATTATTACATACATTTAGCGGGCGTAAAGTGCCACTTTAGCGCCCGTGGACTACTTTACCGCCCGCCGGGCGATAAAGTGTAAATGGCGGGCGGTAAAGTAATTTTTTTGTCTTAAATATTGAAATACGTGCAATCATCTAAACTGACAATGAGTCTAAATAAAAATGGCCACCACCTATTTTGAATTTGTTGTTAGGGTAACGACAACATAGGTATATAGATTATTGTTTTAAAATATTATCTCTAGCCTCTGTGCATATTACTTTCAAATTATTTATTTTAAATAACGAATGAATACAAATTATTAGGTAAATGGTTATACAGGGTAAGTTGTTAATAATATCGAGGTTTGAGGTATAAAATTCATGCAAGTTGTTCACAAAAAATAAAAATAAAAAATATTCTTTATAAGTATTATTATTAAACGAATCGTTGACATTGACAGTTGATATTTGACAGCTGACAGATAATATTTTACATGTGACAGTAGAGATTTGACATTTCAAATTGGCATTTGACAGTTGGAAGTTGACAGTTGGAAGTTGACATTTGATAGTTGCCATTTGACATTTGACAGTTGACCTTTGACAGTTGGCATTTGACATTTGACATTTGACAGTTGCCATTTGCCATTTGACAGTTGACATTTGACAGTTGACATTTGACAGTTGGCATTAGACTTTTGTCAATTGACAGTTGCCATTTGACAGTTGACTTTTTTCAATTGACAGTGAATTTTCTTTTATAAATGATTATTAAATCGGTCGTGCATAAAAGTTTGTATGTATTTCGGGCGTAAACAGCGTTTATGGACCTTACGTGTTAATAGCTCTCGCCTGCGGCTCGGGCTCTTATTTACACGTTCCGGTCCATAAACGCCTGTTTTACGCCCTTGATACATAAATAACTATTATCTAAGAACTCATTATATCCAGGCACTTTTATTGAATATTCATTCCATATATTATGACCCTTTAAAACACCATGGATTTTTACTTGTTCTTATTACAAGAAGGTTTTTCTTTTCAAGTGGCTGCAGGTATCGTAATGACCCAATTTTACTTACATTCAAGTATTATTTATGCAAAATGCATCTATTTCTTTCTAACCGTAACATTTTGAGCGATTTTCTTTGAAATAATACCCAAATGTACAAAGTGCTTCATATATACCTATTTAAAGCAAAAATTACGTAAAAATTTAAATTTAATAATAAAACAAATCACAAAATGTACATAAAATGGTTACCTTAAATCTTAGTTTGCCAACTGGTGGTCTTGCATACGGAATTTCTTGAAATGCGTAATAATCATTGCCTTCGTAACTTTTTAATATGTGGCCTTTTATTTTTCCTGGAATAAGCTGTACAACTAGATCCTCATCCTAAACAAAATTAATAAAAATTTTAATTATGTTTCAGCAGGTGTGTATAAAAAATTGGCACAGTAAAGTAATGAACAATGAGAAGCCACCAATTTAAATTGTGTAATTACTGACTTTGATTAAAATAAATACGGCCAAGTGCGAGTCGGACTAGCCCATGAAGGATTCTGTAACAGCAAGTAACAAGTTCTTGCAGATCGTTGTAAATTTGATCAATGTTTTGAAAAAAACTACTTACTAGATCTCGGTCAAACCAATTTTCGGTGGAAGTTTATATGTAAATCATACACATAAATTTTTAGTTTTATAATTTTCTTATTCCAGAAGTTACAGGAGAAGGGGGGAATGGGACGTTTCAGTGCGGCCGATTCAGGGCCGCCGTTTCAGTGCCGCCGTTTCAGTGCCGAGACGTTTCAGTGTCAAGACCTTTCAGTGTCGGGACGTTTCAGTGCCGGGATGGTATCATTCAGCTATATCACAGCCGTACTTCACTTAACAGTAGGGCTGTGGTGCTGTATCCATGTTGGCCGTCCAAAAATTAAATTTCTCGACTGACCCACCCTACTGTCACAAAGTAAAAAATTAAAATATTTAAACTAAATATAATTAGGTTGGTATTTTGTGTTAAATTAGTCGTGAAAAGGAAAAAAAAATTCTGTGCGTCTATTGTGTTCTGCTAATTTTATATAAAGTTAACACAACAACAAATATGGTAAAATTCAAGATGGCTTGATCGTTGAATATCGTCTTAATAAAAACAATCTTTGTGACACTGAAACGTCCCAGCACTGAAACGTCCGACACTGAAACGTCTCCGCACTGAAACGGCGGCACTGAGTCGGCTGCACTGAATCGGCGGCCCTGAAATGTCCTAGACCCCACATTTTACCACTTTGGAAGTATCTCCCGCATAAACCATTCAGTTTAGGAAATAGTGATATAAAAAACTAAATATCAATTTTGAAGACCGATCCATAGATACCCCCAGGTATGGGTTTAATGAAAATTTTTTCTTAGTATCAGTTTTAAGTATGGGGCACCCCCAAAATTTACTTTGTTTTTCTATTTTTCTTTAAAAGTTTAACGTGGTTCACAGAATACATTTACTTACCAAGTTTCAACAGTATAGTTCTTAAAGTTTCGAAAAAAAAATGGTTGTGACATACGAACGGACAGACAGACAGAGAGTCATGACGAATCTATAAAGGTTCCGTTTTTTGCAATTTGGCTACGGAACCACTGTAAATTAGTTGTGATTATTTGTAATCACTTTCAATGACTTGTAGTCACTTGTAATCATTTGTAATTAGTTATGATCACTTGCAATAAACCCTAAGACTATGTTAATTTAAAATATCCATTCCTAAATATTTCGAGTACAAGCGATGATTGCAACAATTTGATATACTTTCAGAAAAAAATAATATATCACTTACCGATTGTGCACTTATAGTAAAAAATACATATGATAATATAAAAAACTGTAAACGAAACATTATCTGCCTTTCAAACAATGCGACTAACCAAAACTCTTAATACCATTTTTTATCTCACAGATTAATAATTGGTATTCACTTAATCGAAAATAATATCAATGATCACTTTAAAAGATTAGTACATTACATGTTTACATATGTATCTTTTTTATAAATATGTTTAAAAGTTGCAAAATAAAATCTTATATACACTTTAGATTTTAAGTTAAATTGCGTGTTCTTTTTTTGTTTAAATTGTCAGAATAGATAATTTTAAAACATTAAAACAACCAGCTTCTCATAGAAGGGCTGAGAATAAAATCTATTTAATTTGAAAGGAACTTCCACGGGACACATCCATGTCCGGTGGAAGAAATCGTATATACACTTGAGATTTTAAGTTAAATTGCGTGTTCTTTTTTTGTTTAAATTGTCAGAATAGATAATTTTAAAACATAAAAACAACCAGCTTCTCATAGAAGGGCTGAGAATAAAATCTATTTGATTTGAAAGGAACTTCCACGGGACACATCCATGTCCGGTGGAAGAAATAGTACCGGCCGGCGTTTAGGTAGGTTTGCTAGAGATAAAGTATTATTACCTATAACCGTCCATGTCTCGTTCTGGGAGATGTACATCTCTGGTGAAGCTACAGGAAATATGCTAACAATTATTTTTCATAGCTCATTCGAACAAGGTATTTCTCCATCTTATTGGTTGTTAGCATTTGTCACTCCAATACTAGAGAAATGAAACAAATCTGATTTTTAAATTATCCGATTAGTTTTACTTTGTATATAACAAAATTATGGAAATAATAATTTTTAATTAATTACCACCATCTTCTTCTGAAACACAAACTTATTCCTTTTTTAAACAGCATGATTTTATTTCGGAAAGCTCCTTAATATCTTATCTGCTTTACTGCCTTAATTCATATACTTTTACTTAAGATTATAAATCTTTTGTTGAGAAAATAAGTATATAAACACTTTCTAAAAGCTGTTGCCAAGGTTCCGAAAGACAAACTTTTGCTAAAGCTGCATCTATATGGCATCTGAGGTACTCTTTTAAAGTGAATAATAAATACTTAACTATGTTTTGGAAAATTTTATGTTAAAGTAAAAGCAGAACATTTAGGACGATATTATGTTATTTCTGACATACATATTGTTTCATTCTTGGGTCAACACTTTTTATTTTGTAAGCATCATATCTACAATATATCATTAGGTGGGTATTTAAGAGATAATACCTTTGATGATGTCTTTAAATTTAACTTTTTCTTTTGTTTTGATGAAAATAGGTTCGGTACCTCTGTATTGGTTACAATTAAATAGTAATCTATCTATCTATACATATAATAAAACTGTAGAAATGTATATGTTTGTGCGCGCATCACATGAAAACTATTGATCCTATTCAAATGCGGTTTTCAAAGACGTATTTGTCTTCTTTCAACTTAACATCTGGTGTATAAAACTCTCTCCTCCCACCCATTTAACGGGGTGAGGAAAGAAATTTTTATACAAAAATCATACACGCCACGCGAACGACGTCGCGGGTACATCGAAATAGAACCCAAAAATGTAGTTAGATTTTTTTGTCTGTCTGTCTGTTGTTTGTGCGCGCATCACATGAAAATCACTGATCCGATTCGAATGTGGTTTTCACAGATGTATTTGTCTTCTTTTAATTTAACATCTGGTGTATAAAAATTTCTCTTCCATTTCTTAAATGGGGTGGGGTAAGAAATTTTTATACAAAAATCACACGCCACGCGAACGACGTTGCGAGTACCTACAACTAGTCTATACCTATAATAAAACTGTAGGAATGTATATGTTTGTGCGCGCATCACATGAAAACTACTGATCCTATTTAAATGCGGTTTTCTAAGACGTATTTGTCTTCTTTCAACTTAACATCTGGTGTATAAAACTTTCTGACCCCCAACCCCTTTAACGGGGTGAGGAAAGAAATTTTAATACAAAAATCAACACGCCGCGCGAACGACGTCGCTGGTACATCGAAAGAGAACTCAAAAATGTGGTTAGATTTTTTTGTCTGTCTGTCTGTAAGTTTGTGCGAGCATCACATGAAAACTACTGATCTGATTCGAATGCGATTTTCACAGATATATTTGTCTCCTTTTAACTTAACATCTGGTGTATAAAAAAATTTTTCTCTCCCATTCCTTAAATTGGGTGGGGTAAGAAATTTTTATACAACAATCACACCCCTTGCGAACCACGTTGCGTGTACAACTAGTAATAATTATGATTATTTAATAAAAACTTTATATTTTTACATTTTATGATTGTTTATTTTGCCTTAAATAAACAGAACAAATCATTGAAGACCCACTAGGGGTTGCGTATGGGTGAAGTTTAATTAACACAAAAATATATAAATGTAACAATGGAAGTAATTTATACCAAAATTAATATGTGATATTACAAAAAAGCTCATTTGACAATTCATAACTAGGGTGTCGGCGCTGTAGCAACCGGCGTCTTTGCGACCAATCGTAAAATTGATAAGAATACAATACAAGTCACTGCTGCCAAATTGCACGTAAGTAAAAACTAAACTAAACATTTCTTCATTAGTACATTAGAGAATTTACGCACAGACCGGTTTCAGAACTTAACAACTACAGCAAATACTAACTTATTTAGAACCAATGAAAACACTATTTGAATTATTAATAACATAATACCGTTATTAAATGATAAGAATCGCTCCCTCTACCTGAAGTAGCTTTACAATTATCGGTCCTTAATTTATTCTTATATTTATCTAATTATCAGTATACAAAAAAAAAACGTGCCAAAGAAGGTACAGAAGTCACCGATGTCAAAAATTTATAAAACTGAATTTTCAGACGGAATGAGCTTCATTTCTGAAATACCCAAATACCATTTAATAAAATCGTCATTAAACAAGCAACGACGCAATGCTCAAAGTATCCAATCAGATCCTAAAAATACCAATGAATTAATATTAGAAGACAATATTTTGAAATTATTCGACGGTTTTGTTTTCTTTTATTTGATCAAGGTAACAAAGAGAGACTTCTTGCAACTCCTAAAAGTATCTAGCCGAAAAAGCATTCATTGATATTGGGATTTTGCAATTCGCCATAATAATCTAGATTTAGGGTAGAAACTAAGAAAAAAGAAAGGTTTTCTTTTGAAAATAATAATTATTACTGCCTGAACTCATTAGCGTTCGTTAAAAAATTAGATTAATAATGTAAAAATTTATACTGGAATATAAAACACTTGTAATATAGGTATATAAATTTATCGTTCATTTTTATTATTAATCTAAAATAAAATCTGAAAAATTAAAAATTTATATGTAGTTTTACAATTACCTACACCAAACTTTAAAAGTATGTCTTTTTACATAAGTCTGGCACGATTTATTTAAGGTTCTCGAATAATTTAATGATGATGATATTTTAATGATTCCTCGCAAACATGTCTATTTCTATAATTCATAACTAATACATGCGTTGTAGGGTAGGTACTACATAAATATATAGGTATGATTTTTTTTAAACTAATACAACCAAGTAAACAACATAATATTATATAAAGACTTAAAATAGACTTTTTCAATTTCTGAATAATTACAGAAGCAGAAATTTATATAAGTAAGTAATTAATGAGTGCCTGAATAATCTGTTTTTGAGTCAGTCTAATATAATTTTTAAATATTTTTTTATGAACGGTAGCGAGTTTATACTTTTATATAATCTTCATATAATCTTTTTAATAATGTTTATATATATAAATATATATATATATTGAAATGGATCCTCCTTCCGGAACACCCACTTTCAATAAAATTATCGGTCGTGGATTCAAGAATTTTTAAATTGATTGTCCTAAAAATAAATTACAAAAATTATAAAGATAAAAAAAATCTATTGCGTCTTTCTAAATCTTTCTTCTTCCGTTTTTCCACTCTTTCTCTATATCTTCCTCTTCCAACTACTTTCCAACTCCTTCTTGCTGCTGCCTTTCCATCTATTTAATACCTTTCTGCTGCTCAGCTCTTTTTCTATACCTTCCTCTTCCTACAATTTTCAAACTCTCTGCTTTTCTGTATCTTTCAAGTTTTGGTTTGTATTACTGTTTGCTCCTGCTTTATTTTTATCTTTCTAATTATTCTTATACTTTTTTATTCACCTTTCAAATAAAATTTCTTTCTCTCAAATTTTTTATTAATGGCAATTCTATTCAATTTTAATGACAATCTAATCAATAATAATAATAATCACCATCAAACAATCTCTAAACTAAACAAAAACTATCAAGATACCAAAAAATACTTAACCTGGGCAACCAATTTACAAATAATGGATCACGTTCCAACATTCCATTGAAAGAATCCATATCAATTTCCCCCAAATTTGATTTGACTTGGTGAATTACTTCACCTTGCCAAATCAAATTTCCTTTCAGTAGGAAATTTTTCTTCACCATCAGTTGTCAAGTTTTTAATTTAGAATATTTCAATTTTACTATAAAATACACTACCCCTACCATATCAATTCCCATCACTATATCTAATTTTAACTTCTTCTTTTATTTCTATTTTTTTTTCATTCCCCCTTCTTAATTTTATCAAAATATAATTTTTTTATAGTATTAAATTTGTTCCTCCTCTTTTGAAATTTACCTATACATATAATTTTTTTTTTATAGACTCCCCCTCCTAATATTTTCCTATATATAATTTTTTTTTCTAAATTATGTGACTTTACTCCTTTCCTGATATTTCCCTATATATAACTTCTTTCTAAATTTAAATACCTTCCCCCTTTCCTGATATTTCCCACGATACAAACTTTTAATAAATTTAAATTTCTTTCCCCTTTCCTGATATTTCCCACGATACAAAGTTTTAATAAATTTAAATTTCTTTCCCCTTTCCTGATAGTTCCCTCGATACAAACTTTTTATAAATTTAAATTGTTTTCCCCTTTCTTGATATTTCCCTGTATATAACTTTTTCCTAAATTTAGATTGAACAAAATTCCCCCAGAAATAACTCAAAAACATCTTCTTAAATTTTTCAAACACAAATATTTCATCTTTACTGGCAAAACATATCAATGCCTGCCCATCTAACATCTCACGCAGTTATTTTCTTAATTCTCCATGATCTTCACACCATTTTAACTTATTTTTCACTATTCTTATGAAAATTTTTAGATGAATCTTATTAATATTTCCATTAATTTTATGTTCACTTTTACTTATTTTCATATTATTTTGATTTTTATTTATTTTTCTTCTTTCCATTTCTTCCAATAACATTTCACATTCTTTTTCTTGTACTACATTTATTTCTTCTACTTTTTCTTCCATCTCATATATCTTCTTTATTGTATTTTGCATTTCTTTTATTTCATCCTTGCATTCCTTGTTAATAATTCTTTTAATTTTTACGTCTTGTAATTCCTCTAATTCTGTTTTTCTCATTATCATTTCAGTTATTATTTCTGTTTTTGTTTCTTCTAATGTTTCTCTATACATTTCCATTTGCTTCTTTATCTCATTTTTGACTTCTTCTTTTATTTCTTTTTTTATAGAATCCATATTCTTGTTCATGTCTTTTTTCATTGTTTCCATATTTAAATTTATTGCTTCAGTATTTTTGTTATTTACTTCAATGTTTTTGTTTATTTCTTTCATTTCTTTTTTCATAGCATCCATATTCTTGTTTATTTCTTCTGTAATATTTTTGTTCATATTTTTTAACATTTCCATCATTTGTTCCCATGATGAATCCCTTCTATCCCCTATTTTACTATCCTGATTACCCTGATTATCCTGAATACCCTGATTATCCTGAATAACCTGATTACCCTGACTTCCCTGACTATCCTGTCCATCCTGACTCACCTGATTATCAATATTATCCCCTTGCTCTAACATTCTATCTGTAATTTCCTTTCCCCCTCTTAATTTCATACAACTATTTATAATTTATCTAATCTTTCACTCCGAATCACACACCTTTGTTTTTTAATAAAGCAAGCTTGACACCTAATAGTTAAGAAAAATCTCCTACCCTCAGTGCCGAAGCAGCCCCACGTTGGGCGCCAATTGAAATGGATCCTCCTTCCGGAACACCCACTTTCAATAAAATTATCGGTCGTGGATTCAAGAATTTTTAAATTGATTGTCCTAAAAATAAATTACAAAAATTATAAAGATAAAAAAAATCTATTGCGTCTTTCTAAATCTTTCTTCTTCCGTTTTTCCACTCTTTCTCTATATCTTCCTCTTCCAACTACTTTCCAACTCCTTCTTGCTGCTGCCTTTCCATCTATTTAATACCTTTTTGCTGCTCAGCTCTTTCTCTATACCTTCCTCTTCCTACAATTTTCAAACTCTCTGCTTTTCTGTATCTTTCAAGTTTTGGTTTGTATTACTGTTTGCTCCTTCTTTATTTTTATCTTTCTAATTATTCTTATACTTTTTTATTCACCTTTCAAATAAAATTTCTTTTTCTCAAATTTTTTATTAATGACAATTCTATTCAATTTTAATGACAATCTAATCAATAATAATAATAATCCCCATGCATCAAACAACCTCTAAACTAAACAAAAACAATCAAGATACCAAAAAATACTTAACCTGGGCAACCAATTTACAAATAATGGATCACGTTCCAACATTCCATTGAAAGAACGTGCACCACGAAGAAAAATCCATATCAATATATTGAAATGGATCCTCCTTCCGGAACACCCTCTTTCAATAAAATTCTCGGTCGTGGATTCCAAAATTTTCAAATTGATTGTCCTAAAAATAAATTACAAAAATTATAAAGATAAAAAAAAATCTATTGCGTCTTTCTAAATCTTTCTTCTTCCGTTTTTCCGCTCTTTCTTTATATCTTCCTCTTCCAACTACTTTCCAACTCCTTCTTGCTACTGCCTTTTCATCTATTTAATACTTTTCTGCTGCTCAACTCTTTCTCTATACCTTCTTCTTTTACAATTTTCCAACTCTGACCTCTCTGTATCCTCTTATCCAATTCCAATTACCTTTTTATTTATTTATATTTTTATTTATAAACTCTTCTTAATTTAAATTTCAATATTTGATTTTTTACAATTTTATTTCATGTGACTTTTACAAAGTTAACTCAATGACAATCTAATCAATAATAATAATCATCCCCATCCATCAAACAATCTCTAAACTAAACAAAAACAATCAAGATACCAAAAAAACTTAACCTGGGCAACCAATTTACAAATAATGAATCACGTTCCAACATTCCATTGAAAGAACGTGCACCACGAAGAAAAATCCATATCAATATATATATATATATATATATATATATATATATATATATATATATATATATATAAATAAACTTTGCCTTCAAATTTATAATTCTAGAAAATAAAATTTTATTTAAAATTTTTATAAAGGCAAATTGTTTTTTAGAATTTTAATTATTATAAATTTATTTTATATTTCCTGACAATGACTCTTCTCTCATGGGCAGAATTCAATGTTTAAACTAGATTAATTATATACTTTTGTATGTAAAATATAAAAAATTTTATGCTAATGAACCAAATGATATTATACTGTTGAGATTTAGGAAAAGAAGAAGCCCTATAACCTAACTTCGCTATAAACCATTGAATGTTTAACGGATTTTAAACCTTTACTTATAAAATTGAATGAAAATGAAAAATCTTGTAATTATTATAATGTGAAACAAAGTTATGAATCTTATATACTACAGAAATAGTGTACAGTGAAACAGTGAGAAATGTTCATTAAATATAAAAAGTAAAACACAGAAAGTTCTTTATTGTTAAAAAAAAACTTATACCGGTTTCTGAAGTGCTCCTTCACCCCTTACTGTCTCAAATCCAGGTCCAAATATGAATATCTTCAAAAACCATACAACTTGTTAAAACCTCTGGATAATCTGCTAATTCTGTATACTGCTACTCTGGTAAGTAAATTCTGGCACTTTTTATCTATTATCTGCTACTATATTCTTCTAAATTCAATTAAAATATGACTAGTAAAAAAATCTGCTGCTTTGCTCTTGCCTTTCTTGACTTTATTTTTAATTATAAATCAAACTCTCTGCTTACCACATATATTCCATAACCTTTTCTTAGTTTTCTTAATGTTTTTATTACAATTAAACTTTCTTTTACTTAATATTTTTTAAAAAAACTCACATTTCAAACAGGAACAAATTTAATACGACTTACTTCTTTCAAGACCAAAAACAAGAGAGCGATTACAAAATAAACAAACAGACAATTGAACAACTATAACAATATTCATCTACATACCTATCTAAATTAAACCTACTTGATAACATCTCAATTATAAAAAAAAATTTGAATACTTGATTGTTTTGATTTTGATTTACACAATTATTTATATCCAAAATACTATGACATTCATAATGAATTTACAATTTTATATTTATTTAACTATAATCTAAAATACTTTTCAATTTCAGGATTTTTCATTTTCTCCAAAGTAAATCAATTAAAAACAACTATTATGGCTTTGAAACACCTATATTAATTATTTAAAACGTAATTAATTTTTTTTTATTTGGTTCTTGCTTTAAATTATTCTTTATTTGAAATTATGTATCTTTATTATTAATGTTTTCACAATCAATTTTCTTGTTTTATTTAATTACAATTCTTCTATTTAACTTCTTTTAAAACAACAATATGTATCATTGTACTTTATATAAATCCTCTTAATTTTAAAATATCACAAACTATTATATGCTTATTTAAAAATAGATATATTTAAAAAGAAAACTACTTTTATATTCTATTTTTATATTTTGATTTCCCTTTTTAGGAAAGAAGAAAGAATAACTTAATAACAACTTATAGTACTGAAGAAAATTGAACAAATTTATAAAATCGTAGACCCAAGGAAAATGAGCAAATCCAACCAGTGGCAAAAGCATTTCTGCCTTTTATTCCGGGAGTGACAGACAGAATTGGTCGATTGCTAAGATAGAAAAATGTGAAAACTATTTTCAAACCAACAAGAAAAATCAAAGAATGTCTTCGATCGGCAAAAGACAAAAGAGATCCACTGTCGGCTTCGGGAATTTACCGCATTCCGTGCACATGTGGAAGCGTGTACATAGGAACCACCAAACGCTCGATCAACACCAGGATTAAAGAGCACAAGGCCAATTGCCGTCTGGGGCAGACAGACAAATCCGCCGTAGCGGAATATACCCTCACTATGGACCATCGGATTAAGTTTTAGGAAACCCAAGTCCTCGCTACTACATCAGCATACCATTCCAGACTCTATAGAGAAGCCATAGAGATAGAGAAGCACCCGAACAACTTTAATAAAAAAGAGGAAGCAGTCAAGATTAACAAAACATGGTTCCCGATAATAAAGGGTGCGAAAACTCTACCCTTAACGAACAACACCGACCAGAACCGATTGGAATCGAAAGCAACTGAGGCCCCGCCCACTTCCTTACCGACGTATAAATACAGGCTCCGATCACGCAGAGCTTATTAGTTCGCAGACTGTCAACCAGAAAGCAACTTCTGAAGATGCCAACCGCTCGTGTTGGCGAAACGTCAAGTCAAAATGACAATCGACGCCGGCCTAACAGCCCAAAAACCATTGATACATTAGACAATGGCCGCGAAAGCCTTTCACAGTTTATCATACTCTGTGTTCCTACGTGAATAATTATGACATCGTCTCTTTAGAATTTCTGATAAATGAGTGCGGACTAGGCAAATAGATTCAAAAATAAATAGAGAGGGAAGAGTTAATCTCCTATTTTTTTTAAAGAATTCTTGTCAATTGGCTCTGCTATTTAGTCCTAATAATTAGCGACTAAAAATGCGCTCAAATTGAGTCTTACAATATGCACCCCAGTATGGAAGGGCGTAACGCAGATGTGAGTCAAAATGGGCATAGTACACTGTTCTAAATGTTTAATTCTGAGGAAACGGATCTTATGGCAAAAGATGCTTAACTTAATTTCTTGAATAATGAATCGATATGTGAGTCCCATTTTAAGAAGCTGTCAGCTGTCAACAATAAGTCCCAAGAATTTTACCAATTCAACAACATCCAAACTGGTATTGTCCAGAGTGAAGGGTTGGATGGTGTTTTTATATAATAAAATTTTAGTTTTTAAGACGTTTAGGCATAGAAAATTCGAGTCACACCACGATTTAATGCTAACTATGTCATTAGAAATAGATGAATAAAGTGCGGTGACACTCGTATCGCTCCATGTAACACTTATGTTATTTATAAACAATAAAAACAGAATAGGTCCTAGAACTGAACCTTGAGGAACCCCACATTTTATTGGTTTGCAGAAAGATTTCATTTCATCTACTTTTACAAGCTGACTTCTGTAACAGAGATAGGACTTAAAGCAACCAAGTGGCGTTCCTCAAAAGCCTTAGAAAAATCCCAGAAAATAGTTACAGAGTATACAGTATTAAAGAGAGAAAACATAGCATCATTAGTGCACTTATTACTTAGGAAACCAAATTGATTAGGTTTAGTATTTCATATTTGAACAGAAATGATAGAAACCTTTTTTTTTACTAATCCTTCCATATTTTTTGATCACGTGGGCAGGAGTGCAATAGGGCGGTAGTTTGAAACTTGTTCTTTATCTCCTCCTTTATATAACGCAATAATCATTGCAGTCTTGAGGCAATTGGGAAAAGTTTAGTTTTGCAAAGACTTATTAAATAATTGATAACGTAGTAATCAAAATATTATCATTACAACATAAATGTAATATCCACTTTTGATTTTAACATTTTTTTTTTAATTTTAATGTTATATCCTAAATTATAATCTATGTATTAAAAAAATATATACATTTCTAAAATATACGCTACATTAAATTTAATTTCTTATCGCAACCTTTCTTTCCGGTCTTGATTAAAATAACAAAACTTCGTAATATAAAATTGCTAAAAAGTTTTCTCCCTATACATAAAAATAAATATCAAATTCGTATTGCGTATCCCTCAAAGATAGAAACTAGGTCATCAGTGGATGTAAAGATACATCGCTACAATGTTTTATTTAACTCAGAAACAAGATTTAGAAAATTTTGTTATGAAAAGTAAATTTTAAAAGAGAATAATAAATGAAAGAAGACATTAATTGTATATTAACGTTATAACTAAGCTAACGAATAAGATGTTTTAAAATTAGAGACATTTAAAAACGAACAGATTATAGAAACAAAGTTTGGACTAAATGCTAGACCCCCGTAATTTTATTAATTAACAAATTTTTCATAATAGCAAGACAGGATAGATTTTAGAAGAAGATTTCAGGTAAATTATCAATTTTAAACCATATTATCTGTAGCGTTAATAAAAGTTTTCTTAAAACTCATCGGTCAAATAAGAGTAATACAATTAAAGATTCAATCAACAAATCATTTATATCTGTTAATATAGGCCTATATCTTTAATTAGTAGCTTTGCAAAAAAAAAATTGAAAACGGTAAGGATTGAAGCATTTTTCTCTAAATATAATATAATTAGTTCAAATCTATTTGGCTTTTACATCACTACTATAGCTCCAAAGCTAATGACGGAGACTAGACAATATTACCATTAAAATAAATAATATAAAAATTGCAATGGGACGCAGCGGAATGTTGGCTTTGTGTATCTTGGTTCACCGACATATGATTTGGCTAAACACCTGTCATCACTCCTGCAACCATACATCGGACTTACTGATTCGTATGTCAAAGATTCCACCCATTTTATTTCAAAAATTAAAGACTTAGTTCTTGAAGAGAATGATATATTAGTAAGTTTTGATGTAGTATCTCTCTTTACAAAAGTGCCCCTAAGCAATGCAATGGAACATATAGATGATAAATTCCCAGAGGACATCTCCAATTTGTTTAAACATTGCCTCACCACCACTTATTTTTCATGGGACAATAAGATTTACGAACAGATCGAAGGAGTAGCAATGGGAAGCCCTCTCAGCCCGGTAATAGCAAATTTCTTTATGGAAAAGTTCGAACAACTGGCGTTGGACAGTGCCCCATACAAGCCAAAAGTTTGGTATAGATATGTAGATGACACATTCGTAATATGGAGCCATGGGCAGGATAAATTGCAAGAATTTCTGACACACATTAACAGCATCCATGAAAAGATACAGTTTACGATGGAAATCGAAGACAACAACAAGCTGGCGTTCCTTGATGTGTTATTATCACGATAAGAAAGATCATTGAGCCACACAGTGTACAGAAAACCTACACATACGGATCGGTATTTACATAGGGATTCCAACCACCACCCATGTCAGAAATATGGAGTCATCAAAACCTTAGCAGAAAGGGCAAGAAGGATTTGCGAACCCGAGGCACTAAACGCAGAGCTAACTCATATTCATGATGCTTTAAGGGCCAATGGTTAGTTAGAACGGGAAATCAAAAGATCGATTGGACCAACAAATCGTAGACCCAAGGAAAATGAGCAAATCCAACCAGTGGCAAAAGCATTTCTACCTTTTATTCCGGGAGTGACAGACAGAATTGGTCGATTGCTAAGAAAGAAAAATGTGAAAACTATTTTCAAACCAACAAGAAAAATCAAAGAATGTCTTCGATCGGCAAAAGACAGAAGAGATCCACTGTCGGCTTCGGCAATTTACCGCATTCCGTGCACATGTGGAAGCGTGTACATAGGAACCACCAAGCGCTCGATCAACACTAGGATTAAAGAGCACAAGGCCAATTGCCGTCTGGGGCAGACAGACAAATCCGCCGTAGCGGAACATACCCTCACTATGGACCATCGGATTAAGTTTGAGGAGACCCAAGTCCTCGCTACTACATCAGCATACAATTCCAGACTCTATAGAGAAGCCATAGAGATAGAGAAGCACCCGAACAACTTTAATAAAAAAGAGGAAGCAGTCAAGATTAACAAAACATGGGTCCCGATAATAAAGGGTGCGAAAACTCTACCCTTAACGAACAACACCGACCAGAACTGATTGGAATCGAAAGCAACTGAGGCCCTGCCCACTTCCTTAACGACGTATAAATACGGGCTCCGATCACGCAGAGCTTATTAGTTCGCAGACTGTCAACCAGGAAGCAACTTCTGAAGATGCCAACCGCTCGTGTTGGCGAAACGTCAAGTCAAAATGACAATCGACGCCGGCCTAACAGCCCAAAAACCATTGATACACAGAGTATGATCTTCATCTACCAACCCCACAGTCGGAATTAGTAAGAAACTCCTTTTTCTACACAGCAAAAAAATTACACAATTATCTCGCTTTGGAAATTAAATCATTGAAATCTTTCCCTCGTTTCCGCATGGCTGTAAAAGATCTTCTACAAGAGAGAGCCTTTTTGGCAGTGGATGACTTCTTTAACATTACTCCCTGAATAATCTTCACACACTGGTTGTGAGTTTTGACACTTTATACTATGTAACAAGGTTGTATTTTGGTTGCTTCATTTAATTAATTAAACTTATTTAAATTTTTGTTGAAAAAAAAAATTCTTTTTTTTTTTAATTTTTTACTTTTGTACTTTTATATTCATTTTTTATTTCCATATACAATATCTAGATGTTTAATAATTATGATAAGAAACAATATTATTTATAAATGTTTTGCGTTTGTATTTTTTTATGTGTGTAGGTACTATGTTTAGCTTTTGATAAGTTAGAAATAGTATTAAATACACCATGTATGTTTGACAATAGTTTATTATTTATTAATTACAATTGACAACCATTAAGACTAGTGGGTAGCATAGGTAGATATCCCTACACCTTCCCCTTAAGATAAAAAAATCCTAGTTTTAATTTATCAAAAACTTAATAAATCTTCTATTCCTTTCCAATACGTGACCACTAGGGGTCTTTATTACATATTTTCTTTTACTTTTAACTTCAACCACCTCTCCTATTAAATTCCAATTCTTTGTTTTTTTACAATATATCCTAACTTTGGTTCCTTGGGTAATTGATGGCAAATCTTTGGCATTTTTATTGTAACTTGTCGCACTTTTATTATGTAAATGAATTTTTTTGTCCAAACACTCTGCAGCGTACGCCATTCTTTAGAAAACATGCTAAAATGCACGGGAACTAAAGATCTAATTGGATGCCCATAAAGAACTTCAGCAGGTGATCTGCCATCTGCTTTAGGAGTATTTCTCCACTCGAGAAGGCCAGCCAGAAAATTTTGTTCATTTAAGACACCACTTACCATATTCTTAAGGATTAAATGTTTCATAGCTTTGACACTAGCTTTAGCGTGCCCATTACTTTGTGGATAGTATGGACTAGACGTATGGTGCGCAACGTTCCATTTTTTTAAAAACGATTTAAATTCGTAGGAACTAAACTGTGGGCCATTATCTGTGCGAAGTCGTAGTGGTACACCGGTGTCTAAAAATAATTTTGTAAAATCTGTAATTATTATTCGACTAGTCGGATCTTTTGTTCCATAGTGGCACACAATTGGCCAACCAGATAGCCTGTCAACATAAGTCATATACTTTTTGCCTGAACAGGAAAAAAGGTCGGCCGACACGTCTTGAAAAGGCAACTTTGGCAGGCTGTCGCTCATATAAGTTTCCTTTTGAAGGGACGGCCTAATGATCTGACATGACTCACATGCTTCAATTATATTTTTTATGTCATTATTTATATTTGGCCAGTAAACTGCTTGTCTTGCTCTACGCCTCGTTCTTTCGATCCCTTGATGAGAATCATGTAATCGTTCGAGGACAGACTTTCTAGCACTTAATGGAATAACGATTTGATTTCCTTTAAGAACTAGACCGTTATCCACGCTAATTTCATGTTTTATATTCCAGTATGGTTTTATAGCATTATCCTTAGAATCTGGAAACCCATCTTGAATATACTGGATCAATGTCTGATACGACGTATCTTTGTTAGCATCATCAAGCAATTTCGACAACATTGGGTCTTCGAAATGTGAATTTTTAGTTAATTCATCAGTGTTATCAAATAAAGAAATCTGTTGGATGATAAAAGACCTTATGTGAGTGCTGGATTCCTCTCCGATTAAGTCTTCATCCTCCGGGATATCGACTGGTGCTCTGGAGAGTGCATCTGCAATCTTATGGTCCATCCCCTTGGTCCATTCTACCGTAAAATTAAATCCAGATAATTTTTCTTTAAGTCTCTGTATTCGTGGATTCTCTACCATGTCTAAAGTATAAAAATTTAAAATTGGCAACAAAGGCTTGTGGTCACAAATAATTTTAAATGAATTTAGTCCAAGAAGATATAATTTACATTTGTGAACAGCCCAAACTATTGATAAAAGTTCTATTTCTATCATAGAGTATCTTGTTTCTGTTTCTGAAAGAAACCTTGATCCACACTGAACCAATTTCCATATTCCCTCTTTTTGTTGTTGGAGTAAAGCATAACCCAAACCTTTTAATTTTGAGGCATCGGTATGCATTGCTGTTGGAAGTGAAGGATCATAATATGCCAAACTGGGAGGGTCAACTAAAGTTTTACGAATTTTATTAAAAGCTTCATTTTGAGATATGCCCCAAACAAACTTATTTCTTGTTTTTAACAATTCTCTTAGTGGAGTTGCCATTTCTGCAATTTCTCTAGAAAAATTCCCTAACTGGTTAACAAGACCCATAAAAGATCAAAGTTCTTTTAAACAGTTAGGTCTTGGAAATTTCTGAATTGCAACTACTTTTTTAGGATTAGCTTTGATACCATCTTCTCCTATAATATAGCCAACATATTCCACTTCTGGTTGAGCGAATATAAATTTTTCTGGGTTAAGTGTAATTCTTTTCTCTCGACACCTCTCTAGGAATGATATTATTCTTTTTAAATGTGCAGGAAAAGTTTGATCATAGAGTAAAACGTCGTCTACCACCTTCTCTAAATTTTTAAAGTTGGCTAATGCTTCGTCACTTCTTCGGCAAAACTCATCTCCTGAGCTAACCAAACCCATTGGAGCCCTTAGAAACATATAGCGACCCCATGGAGTTAAAAAAGTTGTTAACTTTTGGCTTTCCTCGTCCAACATGAGCTGCCAGTATCCACTAGCAGTATCCATTGTACTAAAATATTTAGCACTACCTGTAATATTGGATACAGCTTCCCACGGGTATTTAAACGGATGAACCGGTCTTTTAACAAATTTGTTTAATTTAGTAAAATCTACTGTTATTCTTAACCTTCCGCTTTTCTTCTGGACTATAACAAGAGGACTGACAAAATCTGTTGGAGTGTCCTCCACTGGTTTTATTATTTCTTTTGACGTTAAGTCGTCCAATTCTAATTTAACTTCCTCTCTCCATGCGAACGGAATTCTCCTAGGACAAGTTATTGCATAAGGTTCCACCTTTTCTTTCATAAAAATGTGCATTAGTTTACCTTCCATTGGTTGTAGATTATCTTTCGAATTAAAAACATCTTTAAATTTTTCCAAAATATTTTTTTTTATTTCTTCACGAAACTTAATTGAAGGATTTTCCGGAACATTTTTAAAAAAATTATGGTTTAGTTTAAAAATTGGCTTGGGAAACTCTGGGTGAATGATTCCTAAATCCATCATAGTTGCTCTGTCTATTAGTAATTCTTTAATACCAAAGCATATATAAACTTTTACTTGAGTGCTTCGATTTTCATAGCTAACCTCACATTCAATGTACCCCAGGATTTTCAACTTTGACTGATCTGCTGATTCCAATACTATATTGGATTGCTTCAAATCATATTTTGAATAATTCAAACTTTGAATAAAATTTTCGCCTGCTGCACAAACTTCAGCGCCTGTGTCTGGTGTTGCCGTGAAGAAAATCGTTCCTCTGGGATTAGTTCTTGGTGTGATCTGCACTTTAATTTGTTTTCTTTGGAACTGCTTATTATTAACTGAGGTTATTTTTAAGCTTCCAATACTTGCATCATCAACCTGTAAGTCGTTAACTTCCTTCTTAAAACAACACTTCGTATAATGGCCTCTACGTTTGCACTTTTCACAAACTGATTTATTTGCTGGACATTCTTTTAAAGAAGAATGCCACAAGTTTCCACATCTTGGGCATTTCTTATTAGTGATACCTTTAGAGCTAGTAGCATGAATTTTAGAAACGTTATTATTTAAGGCATTTTCTTCTAGAGTAGCTGTTTCTTCTGCCTCGCAAAACTTGATAATATCTTCGATACTCGTCGTTTCAGGAAGCGTTCTACATTTTTCCCGTAAATTTATGTCGTACAAAGATTCTATAATATGATCTGATAGACTTCGGTTATAACAAGTTACGCAGGGGTCGGTCAACTGGAAGAGTTTAAGCTTTTCTCTGTAAAAGGATATAAACGATTCTCCTTGCTCCTATTTCCTCGACATAAATTGACTTCTTCTTAAGCGTCCATTTTCTCTCTTTTTGAAATATTCTTCCAACTTGTTAAGAACGTCTGTAGGCTTTCTCTGTATATTATGTTCAAAATTTAAAACAAGCCGGACCACATCAGAAATATCCTGATTGAAAAACGACTCCAGAAGAGCAAGACCCTGCTTTGCCGGAACACATTCTAGGTTTTGAAATGCTATGTAATTCTCATATTTACGTCTCCAGTCTTTGAATTGAGCATATTCTACTATTTTTTCAGGACTGGCTACGGCATTTGATAAGCGAACGGTGTTTTAAATCTCGGTCGTTTCGTTTATAGTACTTGGATGGCTTGGCTCTAACTCACTATTGATTTGAGTGGAAACTGATGCTTAGTTTTGATTAGAAACTAATACCTGTAACATTTATTTTAGGGATTTCATGCCTTCTTCAAGAGAATTTAGTCTATCATCAGTGAGGTCACCTCTATCAACTGATTTAGATTTTGAATTTCTTTTTCTCGGCATTTTGACCGTTACGATGCTAGGTTCCTTGTTTTTAAAAACTTAACTGCGCCATGATAAGTTAGAAATAGTATTAAATATACCATGTATGTTTGACAATAGTTTATTATTTATTAATTACAATTGACAACCATTAAGACTAGTCGGTAGCATAGGTAGATATCCCTACAGCTTTGTCAACAAAAATTGTAAATTTTTATAATAATAATAAAGCTTTGATTGATTGATAAGTTTTCTGAAAAATGTATAAAAGTTAAAAGTTAAATTAAAACTTTGTTGTATTGTAATATTTGTTATTGTTGCTAGGTTACATAATTTTCCTCCATTATTATTTGACTCGTCTTGGATAGTCTGATTTCCCTATAATATATAATGAGTTTCAAATTAGCAATTCAATAAGATAGGCATGTTCACTAATTTTTCAAATTGCTTTTATTTTATGGATAATACTTATATAAACACGAAAAATATATTTTTGTAAACAAAAATATTACTAATTTCAGTAAAAAATTAAAAGAAAGATCTGTTTTTATAATTGCCGCCAAATCGCTCCATACTCTTACTTGATAAAGACTACGTCACTGACCGGTGAACAAAGCTCTCGTATTATTAAAGTCCATTGTATTTTACTAAATTATTAAGAATTTGTTGATTACAAGCTGTAAAAATGACGTCGTTTTACAAAACTGTGCAGTGCCAATGTGTAAGGATACTTCAATAATAACACTGCAGAAACTTTTAATAAACGTTCCAAAGAACATTCTAATAAGAAGAAAGTGGTTAACACTTGCTAGAAGACACCCACAATCATACCGAAAAGTACCAGTCATTTTTGTGAAGATCATTTTGTTGTAAGTACTAACAAACTAAAAATGTAAATACAAGTATTGAAATTGGATCTAAAATAGAGGAAATCAGAGCTTAAGTAAACTGTTAAAACTTTGTATTTAACACGGATTTAAGGTACATAACCTCTCTTTAAATACTTTTTTGTTTTATATCATAATTAGTTCCAAATGTGATAACGTAATACAATGTATTATGTAAAAAAAATAAGCTATTGTAGTCGTTATAATAAACAGTTTGCTGGTGGCTCTTGAATATGACAGATAAATTAGATTATTTAGCGGACTGTGACGTCATAGCGCTCTAAATGGTGTTAGCAGTCACGTGATAATAGATAATAATTGTTAAATTGTTTTTATTTAATTTCAGACTAAAAATTAGGTTCTTTTAATTTCATTTTAGGTTTTTAAATACTGTATTTAATAAGAGAAAAAAAAATTAGATGGATTTGTAACATGAGTGAACATGCCTATTCACAGCATTTTTTATTAAATCTGGTGGCAAATTTTGTAAGGATGTTAATAATTTCATACGCTAATAATCCTTCAGGCAACAGGTCAAATGTGCGTAGAAACGAGAAAATTCACAGTAACATGTCCCCTTCATCTGTGAATGCAAACAATAGATAGATAAAACTTATTCTACAAGAAATCGAGACCTTTAAAACCAAGAAGCAGCAAATTTTATCACTTGCTTCGCTGAGAAACATTATTTTCAACGATGCGCTTGGTTGTGTGAAACAAGCCCTGAAATTGGCCTCAGTGGAAACTGAAAGCTCTAAAAGGGAACATTCAGACTGCGTGAAGGCGTTGTATGTGAAAGTTTGCGTATAGAGCTAATTTGAGGACAAGTTTACTGGAAATTGAATGTTCAATACCAAAATTTTGTGATGCGATAAAAAAGTTGGTAAGTTATAGGTACTTCACTGTTTTCTGTTATTTTTGGAGAATTAAATTATTTGTGATGTTACCAAATTTAAAAATATATTGTTACAACTTTGATGTAACTTTTCCCAAAATAATAAATTTTGTTAAAACTAGCTTTAGAGGCTTTAATTATTTGTCGAATATAAATAAATATAAAATTTATTGTTAGTTAGTTAATTATTTTTACTTTTAAAAGCATGGTTAAATAGAATTTGAAGGTTAAATATTAAATATAAGTTTTTAAATTTTTATTTATTAGTAAAAATTAACAGTTCCGAATTTTAAAAACTATTGTTTCTTATTTAATGTAATTGTTTTAAATTTGAGACGTATTTTTTAAAATAAAAAAAATTAATGTTAAATTATAAAAATGTTAAAACAAACTACAGATAATTTAATAATTTGTAAAATTTTACGCTTACAAACTTTTAATAATTATTCTAACTAATTTAATGTACCCTTTTTTAAGAATAAACGGGTTTGTAAAAAATAGCTTTAAATTATACAAATATAACTTAAACTAGCAGACCCGGCGAACTTGTATCACCTAACAATTAATGTTTTTTTTTCATTTTCTGCTTTTTCCAATTTTTACGATTTTATCCTGTTTTTTTATTAGTTTTCATCATTGTGTTACTGTTTTTCTAGACTTTATCATAAGTTTTGTCTCTATATACAGGTTTTTACTTTTGTTTTTCATTTTGTTATGTAATTTTTATGCTTTTTTGCGTTTTATAGTTGTTTAATTTTTACATTTTTCTTTTATCTACAATTATTGTGATATTGTTCAGTGTTTTTTTAATTTATATCCATTTTACATTGTCAACCATTTCTTTTTTGTTTTTTTGATTTTTTTGATAGGTAGGTAGGTACTTACTTTTTTTAATTGACCCTTTTTTACATTTTAAATAATTTTTTTATTATTTTTAACATGTTCTAGGATATTTATGGTTTTACACGTTTTTTTTAAATAGTTTTCACAATTGCCAACAATTTTTTATGATTTTAAACATTTTTTTTTATAATTTTGACAGTATTTTAAACATTTTCATACATTTTTTAAGATTATCAAGAGTTTATTACAATTTTTTACGTGTTTTAAGCTGTCTATGTGACTGTCTATTTTTGAAGTTATACTTCTATTCATGCACTCGGTGGAAAAGATTTGTGTACAGTTAAATGGGAAAAATCATTACATATGTAATGGTGTGAGTAAGAGAGAGACAGACACACTTAGGTATAAGGTATATTGGTTGGTAAAAACAAAGATGAAATATTTATCACATGTTATTAGTCATGTCATAACTATAAGTGCTTTGAATAGCGTTTCAAGATTCAGTTCATTGAAAAGGAATAGATATACAAAAAACAGTCTGAACTAATGTATGAATATCATAGTGACGGACCACATGACTATTTGACAGATTATTTTATAATTTTGTCACGTAAGTTAACATAACATATTAAGTTTAGTATTTTATATTAATAATATTAATAATAATATTCAGTAATGAGTATTGTATTGTAGTCTAAAATACCGTCACATGTACATGGTTGCAGTATATCCTGCACTATGCTTTTGAGGTTGTTGGCTACATAAACAGAGGTTTTACGAATAGTCGAGGAAATAAAGCACCAAAACCTCCGAATTTTGTAAAGTAAGATGGATCGGAATGCGTTTTTTGCATTGGATTCGTTAAAGTATCAGGAAATTTGTAGCTATATTTTATAATGTAAAAATGGAAATTGCATTTCTGCATTCGAAAAGTACATTCCGAACAGACAATGGAGAGAAAACTTACAACTCGGTAAGTATTGCTGAAAATGGGTTCAATTTATATACTCGGGGTTTTTAGAGTCGCTGAACACGAATATCGTGATTTCGAAAGTCTCCGCGGCACTTGGTGTCTAGGGTATATACCTCTTCTCCTGGGGTTTTATGTAAATTCTGTACGAAATCAGTGCACACTTGGTACTCGGTGGTTTTTTGAGTCGCTAAATACGATTATAATAATGACGATGGTCTTCGAAACACCTGGTGCATAAGACGGACCTCGTCTCCAGGAATTTTATGCAAATTCGATACAAAAAGAGTGTGCACACGGTACTAGGAGGTTTTTGGGGTCGCTTACCACGAATATCATATAATGAGTTTGCTAAATTATTCGCATACAAATTTATAAATCCATGCGTGTTAATAGAAGTATAACTTCTGTCGGCAGTCCCACTGACTGCCACACTAGTTTTTTTTTTAACAATATTCAAAAATTCCCTTGGATTATTAAGAATTTCTTATTATTTTCAACAATTTTTCATGTTTTCCAACATGTCTGTAAGATTTTCAACGTTTTTTTTTTTGCAATTTTCAACAATTTTTCACGTTTTTGAAGATTTCGGTATGACTGTCGACATTTTTTCACCATTTTCAAAAAAAAAAATTACAATTTTTAATAACTTTTTACGATTTTCAACATTTTTTCAAGATCCTCAACAAAATTTTTCACGATTAAGAAAATTGTATCAGTAGGAGTTAGGATAATAATTTTCATAGAAAACGGAGTAATTATTAAATAATATCCATACAAAGTTCTAATAAATCTTGAAACACGTGTTTAATGAAATATGTTTCATCAAAATCGGTAGCGATTTAAAGATTTTGCCATACAAACTTTTAACCCCTATTTCACCCCTTTAGGTTTAAAATTTCTTAAAATCCCTTCTTAGTGGGTGTTCACATTATAAAAATTAACATCTATCCAAATTTTCTATTTTTAATTCATTTTTTTGAGATAATTTCATGAAAGATACCTTTAGAAGGTGCCATTTCGATTAAAAATTTAATTGTCTACATCGTATCTGTTAGAATTGCATAGTTTCGAGCAAAAAAAATGAAACGTGGATGTTTTCACATAGCTCTCAAAAATGCAAGGCTTAAATGTAGCACTCTTCGATTTTTTCATATACCTATTGAAGTCAATTGAACATATTTAATCATAAAACACCTTTAACAGTAGAGTTCCCATAAATTCTGTTATTTTTGACATAATCAATAGCCTATTACTAAAAACGTTTTATTCACTTTTCTTACCCAAGCGAAATTCAAACAAACTGTCCCTACATCCCTCCTCATCTCTGTGTATTATATAATTGACAACTATTCTTTTTAACAAAACAAAAGTAATATTACTAATTTATTTTTGTTTACATCTTACTAATGTGTAATGTTCTCTTTTTTTTTTTTGTTTTCTTCCAATTTTACTATTTTATAACATCAAAGGCTCCTCTCAATATCTAAATATTTTGAATGTTTCCACAATGCATTATTTAGTTTTTAACATATTATACAGAAGTTATCTGGCTATCCTGAAGTGCCTCTTGAAATTAACTGGTAATTTTAGCGGTCTTTTCAAAAAATTCATTAACCTGCTTTTTTGAAGATCCTATACACACTTTCTTTAACATGTCTACTTTATTTATATAATTCATTAACGTGCTTTGTGATATTCGTTGCAAAACTTTAACATCTAGAACGCCCTTTTTAATTACTTTACATCCTTCTTTTGTTTTTTCTACAGCCATGAAAGATTTCTGTAGGCTTTTTGCAGAAAATCCATTAGCACATTCGCCTTTTCTGTAATATCTGATTATTGATTGATTCTACAGTTTTATTTATCTAATATTTTTAAGATTGTTTACAATCTTTTTCTACTGTTAATATTACTTCAGTATTTTTTTAAACCTCTTTGTTTTCTAATTGAAGTTTTGTTTTAACTTCAATTCTGTTCTTTATGCAATTCATAGCAATTTGCTTACTTGACTTTTGCTTTGTTTAAACGTCTTTAAATGCTTTCTTTTACATAAAATCTACCAATACTTCTTCGTTTCTAAGCTTTCTCTTTGCAAGTTTTTTAACATTAGCAAAATTAGGGGTGACAGATGCACCTGCGACCTATAAGATCTATTGTATTCTTGCAATGATTCTGATATTTCCTTAGACTTATTGAAGCCCCTTCTTCAAAAGTTTAGTATATTGTTGGGCTTCAAGTTAGGTAGGTCTTTCTCTTTTATTCCGTATAACACTAGGTAGCTAGAATTACGCAATGCAATGCATTCTGAGAGTATGTGTATTGAGGTTTCAACCTCTACCTTATAGAATCTGCACTTTGCATCATCTACCAATCCTAGTTTCTTAAAGTGTCCTCTTAATTGGCAATGCCCGGTTAATATTCCCAATATAATACGGAAGTTTTTTTTACTAAGGTTTAGACAGCGGAAGGTCTCTTCTGGTTATAGTCTCCCAGGAGCGTCAGGAATTGCCTTATTCGCATATTGTTCTAGTACTTGGATTATTCTCTGTCCACTTCTATCCTTAGTTTTTCCAAAACTGTACTACTGCTGATTTCACAAGTTGGTTCTTGTTCCAATATGGGGCTTCAGCTCCTTTTTTGCCAGTGTATCTATTGTTTCGTTACCTTCTATTCCTCTGTGTCCTGGAACCCATATGAGGGTAACGGTGTTATTTTGTCCTAGTTAATTTAGTTTGCCTAGGCATTCACAGACCATCTTTGAACTGATTGTGTGTAAGTTCAGAGTATTGAGTACCTCACATTACAATCTTTTGTCTACGATAGTTCCTTTTTATATTAAATTCTGCACTTGTGACAATGCACGGTTTTCCGCTTGAAAAATGCTTGTTTAAGTAACTACTTAAGCTTTATGATTATTTGTATAAAACCCTTGCTTCTGTTCCATTATCTGTCTTAGAGCAATCCATTGACACAGGTTACTTCACTTTTTTTTGTGTTTGAAAAACATGTTATATTTTATATAGCATTTTACAACATCAAAACCAATTTTAGAAATTACATACATTTTCATAAAATACTGATAATATAATAGAAAACGTATTTGAAAAATTTTATCCAATTTTCTAACTGAAGCGATAAAGCCAACCCTAATTACACTTCATCTCCATATAGGTACGTTATGTATTTGACAGCTCTAATATGTATTGCCTCTACTATATACTTTTCTGTGGTCGAAAATAAATAATGGTTTTAGTGTCCTCGTATATGACCCCAAAACCGTCATATAACGGTTAATTTTATATTTTTTACCAACTTCAGTAAAATAAAAAAAAAGGTTACCTCACCTAAATTATAAAGTGAGCAAAATAAGATTGAAATTTAAAATAGTCGACCAACAGGGTGTCAAGCAATTAAGCTTTATATATGAAATTTTATATCCGAGCTTACATCAATCGATTACCAAGCTCAGCTTTCAGCATATTTAATCGAATTATCAACAAAGCATCTCCAAATATGCGCACCAGTTTCTGTTCAGAGAAGAGTAAAAAACAGAAGATAAATGTGTTTCCCAGCTTCCTACTTTATTGGTTTTGACATATATAATATATTTTTAAATAAATCGAGCTAAAAATATTTAATAGGTAAATTGATAAGAATAAGTAGATATTTGAATTTTTTTGAAATTGTAGAGATTTTAGAAGGTATACAAAATAGAATATATTAAATGACATTAAGGAGAAATTGTAAAAATGTCGCATCCAGCACAAATCAAACCTGCAGTCCTTGCCTCTACGCAAAAATATAAGACAGGGCACAAAAAAGTGACTTAAAGATTTGATAAATTAAAAAAACTAGTGTGGCAGTTAGTGTGACTGCCGGCAGAAGTTATACTTCTATATGATATTCGTGGTAAGCGACTCCAAAAACCTCCTAGTACCGTGTGCACACTCTTTTTGTATCGAATTTGCATAAAATTCCTGGAGACGAGGTCCGTCTTAAGCATCAGGTGTTTCGAACACCATCGCTATTATTATAATCGTATTTAGCGACTCAAAAAAACTACCGAGTACCAAGTGTGCACTGATTTCGTACAGAATTTACATAAAACCCCAGGAGAAGAGGTAAATACCCTAGACACCAAGTGCCACAAAGACTTTTGGAATCGTGATATTAGTGTTCAGCGACTCCAAAAACCTCGAATATATAAATTGAACCCATTTTCAGCAAATACTTACCGAGTTGTAAGTTTTCTCTCTATTGTCTGAATGTACTTTTCGAATGCAGAAATGCAATTTCCATTTTTACATTATAAAATATAGCGACAAATTACCTGATACTTTAACGAATCAAAAAAACGCATTCCGATCCATCTTACGTTACAAAATTTGGTGATTTATTTTCTCCACTATTGGTAAAAACTCTGTTTATGTATCCAACAACCTTAAAAGCATGGAGCAAAATATACTGCAACCATGTGACGGTATTTTAGACTACAATTCAAAACTCTACACAATCCTTTTTTACAGGGTGTACGAATAGAAGTATAACTTCAAAAACTGAGTAAGAGTCACATGTGACATGGGACCAAAAAGCGAATTAATTACTGAGCGTTCATAGATTTTAGAGGATTGCGGGTTTAAGTACTGCTGGATGCGAAATTAAAAAAAAAACATGAAAAATATCTCAAATAATCGTTTACTACGTTTATGAGGAGTTTTAAATATGCATAATCTAATTTGCTAATATTTTTTTAAGTTAGTTTCTTTTATAATAATCTTTACTATATATTACTGTTTTTTGAATAATTGCAAATATAGTTATTTGTGACACAAGGACGGAAAATGACATTTTGCAAGAGCGAGCACTTGCAAAACATTTCCCGGACGTGTAACACACACTATTTTTTGGTCCGACTAATTTTTAATATTTTCAAAAGTTCAAAAACTTTTTAGTTTATGACATACAAGATTAGATGTTTATTGACATCTATTGTACGATTAAAAGAACTAGTAATAAGGAATGATTTTCTGATAATCGATTTCAAGATCCTTAATTTTTATACATACGAATACTTTGCTAATAAGTAACACAGTAAAAATTGTTATATTGAAAATATTAACATAATATCTAATAATTTTATATAAAAATAGCAAAAACAATGAACTATTTTAGTTCAATGAGCAAAAATAAAATCGAGATATGTATTTCCATAATCGAATGATAAGTAGTTGTAAATTGACATAAACGTCAAATTAAAAATAAAAGTTGTGAGAGAAATTAAATGTAAGTTTGAATCCTGCTTACCTTTTAGTCGCGTCAACGCTCGCGGAAATGGGTACAAAGTTCGGAATTTTGTGCCACAGGTCGGATCGGGATGCGGTTTTCTGCATTCTCTTCCAAAACGATTATGTAAAAATGTGCCTGAGAAGATTTTCCCCGGAGACCGAAAATTGGCCCGCTGCAGGCCAAAGTGCATGCGAAAAATGCATTATCTGGGAGGCCTTTTGGAAGATTTTCAAATTTGATAAATAAGGGTCAGAACTCGCCCGGATCAGGTACTCGGGGGTTTTCGAGGCCGCTGATCACGAATATAATGTTTAAATTGACCTTCGAACACCTGGTGCACCAGAACCTGACCCAAAACGTCATCTCCGGGAGTTTTCCTGACACAATCAAAGAAGGTCAACCAAAAATAATTTCGGGGGGTTTTTTGGCCCGTTGAATCCAAATCTGGCATCGGCGAGCACCCCACTGGCACCTGGTGCACAGAAACCCGGGCTAGAACGTCGTCTTCGAGAGTTTTCTTGACAAGACTGCCAAAACCCACCCGAAAATCATGAGAGGGCGGTTGTGTGGGGCGGTGGTTCCGAATTTCACGTCCAAATCAACCTTCTCGACCCCTGCCACGCTGGGATTTTTATCTTTACATCTTGTGGAATTATTGATTCTACTTACACAATGCGAGGAGTAGAGAAATTGATGTAAAGTAAATAAAGAAGTCAATATGTATACAATTTCGGATTAAAAACTGTTTATTCAATTCAGATCAAATTCAACCCAACTCAAACTTTCTCTCTACGCTTCGTTAGAAAGTGAAAGGCCCGCTCGGCATGCTTTGGAGATCTTAGGGGGAGGGGGGGAATTTTTCTCGTTGTTCCTGCAGCACTGGAACAACTCTTTCGAGGGCCTTACGCCAGAGTTACACATTAATAAATGTGTCAAATTATGAGACGGTTTTTGGTGAGTTTGTTGGGGTCGTGTCTGTACAACTCTCGGAGATGACGTTCTAGCCCGGGTTTTTGTGCACCAGGTGCCAATGGGGTGCTCGCCGGTGCCAGATTTGGATTCAGCGGGCCAAAAAACCCCTAGAAATTATTTTTGGTTGACCTTCTTTGATTGTGTCAGGAAAACTCCCGGAGATGACGTTTAGGGTGAGGTTCTGGTGCACCAGGTGTTCCGGGAGTTGTTTCGGCGTGAAATTCGGGACCACCGCCCCACAGAACTGCCCTCTTATGATTTTCGGGTGGGTTTTGGCAGTCTTGTCAAGAAAACTCTCGAAGACGACGTTCTAGCCCGGGTTTCTGTGCACCAGGTGCCAGTGAGGTGCTCTCCGATGCCAGATTTGGATTCAGCGGGCCAAAAAACCCCTAGAAATTATTTTTGGTTGACCTTCTTTGATTGTGTCAGGACAAGTCCCGGAGATGACGTTTAGGGTGAGGTTTTGGTGCACCGGGTGTTCCGGGAGTTGTTTTCGGCGTGAAATTCGGGACCACCGCCCCACAGAACTGCCCTCTTATGATTTTCGGGTGGGTTTTGGCAGTCTTGTCAAGAACACTCTTGAAGACGACGTTCTAGCCCAGGTTTCTGTGCACCAGGTGCCAGTGAGGTGCTCGCCGATGCCAGATTTGGATTCAGCGGGCCAAAAAACCCCTAGAAATTATTTTTGGTTGACCTTCTTTGATTGTGTCAGGAAAACTCCCGGAGATGACGTTTTGGGTCAGGTTCTGGTGCACCAGGTGTTCGAAGGTCAATTTGAACATTATATTCGTGATCAGCGGCCTCGAAAACCCCCGAGTACCCGATCCGGGCGAGTTCTGACCCTTATTTATCAAATTTGAAAATCTTCCAAAAGGCCTCCCAGATAATGCATTTTTCGCGTGCACTTTGGCCTGCAGCGGGCCAATTTTCGGTCTCCGGGGAAAATCTTCTCAGGCACATTTTTACATGATCGTTTTGGAAGAGAATGCAGAAAACCGCATCCCGATCCGACCTGTGGCACAAAATTCCGAGGTTTTCGCGGGCGTTGACGCGACTATTTAGAAAAAGTTATTAGTTTAGTATATTATACGCTGTTTTTAAATAAATTTAATTAAAATTTGTATTATTCATTACGTATTTTTGATGACTCATAGCGCCATCTCTTTAGATAATCTAAAAGCTACTTTGCCGGCCTAGGCCGGAAAATGTCATTTTCCGGACGATTTTGAAGTAATTAATAGTATTGTTTCTGGACGGAGGATCAAAAAATAAATAATCTTAACTTTAGATAGTAAAATCTATATCACGTATTTTATTTTCCTAAATATTTGTTACATATTGCTATTTACATTACCAGCTCTTGTCTATGTTGTATAAGCTTATTTGTTTTTGTATTGACTTTGAAACCAAAACCGCTACTTGATTTGTTAAACAGATCAAAGGAAATTGTGCCCCAATTCATGAAACTTGCTTCTATGTTTCTTCATATAATTGCATGGCAAATCTTACTTTGAACACTTTAAATTAATTTAAAATTTAGAAGCTAAATTTCCAGTTAATAATAAAAGAACAGGAAAATTGTAATTAACCCAGACAATAGTTAAGATATTCCAAACATGCTTTGAAAATTTGATTTTACAAATTCTGGTTATAATGTTTTATAGGTGACTTTGATGTTAATAATTGTTGAATATGTTTTAATATATGTGGCCCTTTCTAAACGATTAAAACGTCTTAAAGGGCATTGTTTCCTTAGGTAACTTACTAAGTCGTTAGTTGCTTTTTAAGAGTTTTACCAGTATCCCCCAAACATGTAATAAAGGGTGCCAAAGTACAAACTAAACAAATTATACCTTTTTTAAATGATTTATTACAAAAATAATTTCAAAAGACAATTATATAAATTAAAATATTGAAAAGTAAATGTTTTCTAATCAGAATTAATTAAGTTAATTTAAAAAATTAATTATTCTCTTATCTTAGTAATCATCGCAAACCCTTTCAGATATATCGGTGTCGATTGTCCAGTGATTATTTTCTTTACAATTTCCAAAAGTCAGGACAAAATTTGAGATTAATATTTTTCCCCCTTTGCTCCACAAAATAGCTGGAACTTATCCAATATCGTTTATAGTATAATATCTCATGTGGACCTTTTCAAATAAATTTGGATGAACCCTTAAAAGGAATGAATAATCAGAAATGAATCCCATTTTTATACCCTCACACTAATTAAAATAATTAAAAGAAAGATAATTAAAATCGACTTACTTGTATTTCGAAGAGGTATAGCAATAAAATAAACCAAATTATTGTTAGACTTACTAACTCGTTCTGTGTCGAGAATTACTATACCCCGGCCGCTGAAAAGATGGAATTCAAGGATTCTTGATCAGTGAATACGGGCATCTAAACGGCTTAATCTTACGATGTAACACCTTCTAAACTGCAGTAAACGAAGGATAGTTTAGACTGTACTCATACCAAAGATGATATAAACTGGGGGCTGAAATAAGGAGTACATTTGTCTCATGATCATTCCATCTTTTCGACGGCCAGACTATAATCACCACCAGGAAGCGTCGAACTGCAACTATTAAACTATAGTAATTCTGAGCGATATAGGCACGGTAACAATAGTCTGAAGAAATCACATAGATCGTTACAACGTTTACTCATCTGGACATAACTTAAGCATTAAAATGAATTTCAAACCAATTTCAAACCGAAAATTAACCTGAAAATATTAAAAAAACTAAATTGCAAATTTAGGTTACCCTTATGAGCACTGGTCGTCAAGCTTTTTGTTTCTGAGATAAAGGGAGTCAAAGTTTTCCACAAAAAAGGTTTTCATTTTTTAATATCCAAAGATTTTCAAATAAAAATTGGTACAAACCTACTAAGATAAAGAGTTACAATCGTAGATAAAATCAAGTTTGTACATTGAACAATTCACCGCCGAGAATAATTATTATTAACTATGCCACTATCTTACATTACAAAAATAATAAGCTGGACAACCCTGTAATTGAAACCAGGCATGTTGCCCATTAGAAATTGGGAGTATTTCTAATATTTTATGGTGATTGGTTACCAAAATTCCAAAAAAGTTTTTATCTTATGTATGTGGCTGTGGCATTATGTAAGGACCTAAGACCATGTCATGGTATAATCCCAGCCAGAAATTAACGCAAAACTCTCGTTGGAAATTTTTTGTCTAATTTTATGAGGATTTTATGTTGCCCATAAATGTAGATTTTGGAAGTTAACTGCACCTTTTTTTGACAAAAAATTCAAATCTTCGACAACCTTGTTCAACATTATCCTAAAAAACTCTGCACTCTCACCAAAAATTTATACAGTGCTGGGATGAAACTACGAACTGTAGACTGGCCAGAGAGTTATTACCTTATCCTGGCGAGAAAACAGCAAAAAAATTTAAGGCATTGACCAGACAAAATCTCCTAACAGCTGTGGGAATCTTGACAGGTCACTGCCAATTGCGACAACATCTCTTTAGGATGAAATTAACAGAATCGTCGCTATGCAGAGGCTGCGAACAAGAAGAGGAAACAGTAGAACACATTATGTATGACTGCTCTGCCTTTTCTGAAATCAGAAGATCCCTGTTGGGCGAGTACTGGCTTACACCAGCCGATGTCAGGGAGATCTCCCTCGGGAGCGTCATCACCTATTTTAAATCACTAGGCCTGGTGACAGCCTGAGGTGAGGATATCCCTACATACGGGAGGATGCACAATGGATCATATGTGGCCTCAGTGCTGGCTGAGCACTAGCTCGCCCCTCCCCAAATTTCCAGATCCAGATCCTAAAAAACTCTTTTCGGCGAAGATAATCTTCTGGTTACAAACCTTGAACGGGTTTATAAAGATAGGCGTATATTTATTTTCTTTTTAATTTCCGTCAAACTGTTGTCTTGGAAATGTTCAAATTCTGTGATGCTTTTCTAACACTTTGTTGATAATTCTCTCGGACTGAATTTATGATCTGTTCATTTCTTCTTCTTAGTTGTGGTCTTCCAGAAACATTTTGTGAATCATTGCCTAAATTAGCAATACCAAAATTAATTAATTATATCTCCGGCACTGGCCAATGTAAAAACATTTTCGTTTTTGACTCTTCATGATAGCATTATTTGCACCAATTTTAAGTTCGGATATTAAAAAATAAAAACTTTTTTGGGGGAAAACTTTGATGTAAAAAATAAAAAGTTTTACGACCAATGTTCATACGGGTAACTTACTCAAAAATCAATTTTTGTAATTATTGTTAAAGCCGTTCAAAAAACCTGAGACACCCTTTATATGAATATCCTTAGAGATCTGTTTATAAATCAACCTTTGAACCAAATACAATAAGTAATAAATAAAATCATTATTTTCTTCCAGATAAATCAATGTCTACACTATTACCCGAGAATTCGACCCAGATTAGTTTCATCAGTTTCGATAATGAATCTAAGGAATCATTTTTTCTGTCTCGAGGATTTGGTGTATTGATGCTGTTTGTGATAATCGGGATGATTAGTATTTTTATGTGTATAACTCTGAAAAAGGACAACGGTTATTTATGGCCATTAGAAGGAACAAATCCTAACGATCAGCTAGATATTGAAGGAAAGCGAAAAGAAAGTGAAAACGAAATTGAAAACTTTATTGGAGCAGAAATAAAATAATATTTGGTTTATCTCAAATAAGTTGATCGCGGTTTTTATGATTTTTTGTTTTGTATAATAAATATATCGATAGTTGTGTAAAAATGAAATAAAAAAGTTTATTATACTTTAGTATCTTTATTACCATCCAAGTTAATTATCTCCGAAATTCTACATCTACAATAACGATGGTCGTTTTTCAGTATTCAAACAAGAATCTTCTAATTAGTATATAATAGTTGTGCTGTATTTATTAAAAAATCTTACCAATAAAAATTAGTTTTTGTTTTATCTGTTCAAGTTTTAGCAGTGAGTGTAGATAAAGTATAGTGCGTAACTTAAATTGTAATGAGTTGTAATTTTATGCTATGTGAAGTATAATTCAATATCCGTCGGAGCACATAGCCCGGGCAGTAGTTGTTTCTTCTTAGTTTAAATGGTCAATATCTTTGAAAATGTTTTTCAAAAACGATAGAATAATTAATATTCTGCATTCTGCAACATTGGTTGATTGATAACTCTCTTTATTAAATAAGACACCAAATAAGACAGTTTCTTGTAATAATACTTTAATAGTATGAAGGCGTGAGTCTTGTTGTCTAGTCAAATTTTGGTTTGCCGTTAGAGGTGAAGATGTCACTATTATAGTCCATTTCATCGTTTTTGGCCGATTTGATATTAGAAACCACTGAAATAAGATTAAACTGTCATCCAAGTTACCAATGGCGGACAGTTTTTTGGAACGAAGTTCCCTTTCGCGCGTTACGAACAGTTACGACTGACGCTAGGAGCTAGCCCAAAAAAATTCATACCAAAAGTTGTCACGACACTATGCACCGACACAATGCACCGACAGATGCATGTTTCCCTCTCTCACAGACCAAAAAATAAATAACTCTCTCTCCTTCTCTCTAATAGATAGATATATTACAATTAAAAAGACACTATTTTAAATTAAAAGAAAATGTACATTAAAAAGAAAATACTGTAGAAAAAAACATAATTACCTATAATAGTATTATATTTTATTTCATCCTGTTTTTATAAATTAATAAATTCATAAACATTTTAAAAATAGTTCGTAACTTGAATACGTCAAATTACCTTAACTGTCAGTCACTGTCAAATATTTTAATTTTAAATTTTTTGTATTGAATTGTTAATTCCTGTTTTAAATTATAAAAAGTAATTTTAAAAAGATGTGTTATTTAAAGCTCTGGTATAGTATAAATGGACACTTTTGTTAAAAGAAACGAACTGTTAGGTAAGTAGAGATTTTATACAGACAATAATAAATGCTTGTGTATGTATAAACACTCTGTTATGTTTACAAATTACTAATTCCTTCACTAATTAATCGAAAGGAACTTCGTTCCATCCGGGTGTCCCTTGACACCTCACACTTTTTTTTTATATTTTCACCGTGTTCTTTGTCTCTCTGCGGAATTTTGTAATCGAATTTAAACCTATTACCCGACTACCTAGAGCTCTGAAATTTTCAGGATAGCTAAGATCTGAATGACAATGCATGTTTCAAGTGTGTTTAGCATTGACATATTAATACAAATGGACCGGCCGCTTCCCATATTCGCAACAGCTGCTTCTGCGGCCAACATTAGTAAGAGAGATCCGAGAGAGAGACGGAGGTAGGCCGGGCAAAACGCACATTGTTTAAATGAGAGCTTAAGGGAAATACATCTTTTTATAACGTTTTATGTAAAAAATAGTATATTATATACTTAGAGTGAGAAGTGAGCTATTATTATGTCAATATCTTAAAAATTATAGAACTGTAAATATTAATTCTCGTTAGGGGAATGGAGTAAATAATAGCAATTTCTCAGGTTAGTAGTGAAAAAAAGCTTTTTCATTTGTGGTTGTTCGAAGTATTTGATGAAACTTAAGTTTGTTAAAATTTCTTAAGTCAAAATAAGTGAGAAAAGACTCTGGTTTTATGTTTAGGTGTACTTATTTGAGCAAAAATAATATATATTACTTACAAAACAATTATTGCAGGCTCAAAAACTGTATTATTTTATACAGGGTGTCCCAGAATTAACTACGGAAACTTCGTATACGTGTTTCTTGATGACAAATAAGTAGGGTCTTTCCTATAAAAAAAATTTTTTTAGAGACTCCTGTCAGAGTTATAACCCTTTAAAGAGGGGTGGTAAAATACGGTTTTAATTTAATATCTTCTGATTGGTCCAAGATAAAAAATTAAAAATTTGGGTGAACATCATTTTAATAAAGACGCATTTCTCCTGCCACTTTTCACCTGCCCTACCCCATTCTAAGGGTGCAAATCAAGGAACCCCTTTTAATTTTTTTTGTAACTTTCTTAGCAATTAATATTTGCAATAACAAAAAATTATTTTAGGAAGTTTTGATTATTTAGAAACTTTTTTGTTCTTTGTCGTTTTTTGCGAAATCGTTTCGGTTTGGAGTAAAAAAATAAAAAGTAGGACCATGTCAATTGAGTATCGTGTATCGCGATCAAGTAGCGCACAGTTGCAAAGTAGGTTATAACTCTGACAGGAGTCTCTAAAAAATTTTTTTTTTATAGGAAAGACCCTACTTATTTGTCATCAAGGAATACGTATACGAAGTTTCCGTAGTTAATTTTTAAACAGTGAATGTGACAAAAAATTGTTGAATTCAAATAGATAATTCAAAAATGCATTAATATTTCTATCGAAAAATACGTCAATACAACTGAAGATCATATCGTAATTTTTTATATCATGGTTCACACTATATATAAGGAGACTGATACATTAAATTTGAAAATTCTACACCTAATATATAATAATAAAACAAATAATTAAATAACTCTTCTTGATTATTATATGAAATATAAACTTCGAAATTATTTATTATTATCTGTTGATGAAATATTTATGTATCCAAAAATATTTAAGAGTGGCAAGTATTAATTATAGTTAAAATGACTCTAGACACCAACTTAATAGGTTAATAACTATAAAATATTATAGAGTGTGTGCGATATATTACATAGTTTATAAATATCACTATAAACACAGTCAAATATATTTAATTTATAAGATAAACACCAAAAACATTAAAAATCAACGTAAATCAAATGTAAATTAGGAGCTTTCTGCCCGACCTAGCGCTATCCTTCTTATCCGTCTCACTCTGGAATCAATTATTTCGCTGCACAGCTGGTCCATTTGTATTAATATGTCAATGGTGTTTAGGCATATACATTAATTTCGAAATTTATACTGAATTGATATGAAATATGATATAAATTGTGTATACATGTTATCATTTTGAAAGTTTTTAAATATGTCGTTCGTAGCATAGTTGATTAAGCGTCGGATATGAATCAAGGTGACAGTTCTATTATGTTATCATAATGGGATCGACTACGCGAGAGAGAATTTTTTTTTTGTTTTACATGTGACAACAGTAATTATTATTTTAACTGTTAATAAAATAACTAATTTAGAAAATTTTTAAAAATTTTAGACTATACTGTGGACTATGCCGTAATCTATCTTGTAAAGCGCTATTTGCCAAGGGAGTAATAATTTAATAATAGTAATATGACTTATAAATCACCAAAAAAAAACTTTCTACTATAAAAAGTTCTTTAATAAATTGTGATTATTTCATTATGAATCCAATCCTTTGTTTTGTTGCAATTGACCATTGTTTACAAATTTAAATAATTTGTAATAAATAATGTGTTCAAATTAAAAACTCCTGAAGACAGCAATCAAAGATTTGATAATTTATTTGTTTATTAATACAGTTCGTGAATACTGATGTAGTTTTATATTGAATAGGTCTTAGAATTTTTCCTTTAGTATTTTGGAATAAATAAATCCTTTGTTCTGGTTTTAATTGGTATGACTCATTAATTTTGTACAAAATTTCTATACACATAGGAATAAATAAGCTTCAATTTTTACCACTAAGTAAAAGGCTGGAAGGATCGGGATGAAATTTGGTACAGGGGACAGGGGTAGATTATGGTCTGGAACTAGATAAACGGGATATATCTATATTTATCCTAGTTTTATTATAAGCAAATCATTACAGTTGTTATTGAATCTTGATCTTGAATCGCGCCAAAACGACTGAACGGTGTAGGATGAAAATTGAAATAAGGATAGATGGTAGTTGGGAATAGCACATAAGCAACTTTTCATCCCACGGGAACAGAAAAAAGGAATATAATTATATAGTTTTATGTTATCATTTTTTAGGAATCTCAAATTGTATTAATTTTTTTATATCTTTTATAGTTTTTAATATACGAGGGAATTATAAAATCTTTTTTGAAGTTGTAATTTACTCTAATGACTGGGCAACAAGTTTTTGGAGCGATTTACGTATAAATATAAAAATTATAAAATTGAGATAATTGTGGATTATCTAAATTATCAATATTAAAGAGTGTTTCAAGTCACCGTCCAGCGAGCGGTCAATAAAAGAGATCTCTCTCTCTCTCTCTCTCTCTCTCACACTCATAGATGACTCATTGATGACTCATTGATGACTCATAGATGACTCATTGATGACTCATAGATGACTCATAGATGACTCATGGATGACTCATAGATGACTCTAGATGACTCATAGATGACATGACTCATAGATGACTCACAGATGACTCAGAGATGACTCAGAGATGACTCAGAGATGACTCAGAGATGACTCAGAGATGACTCAGAGATGACTCAGAGATGACTCACAGATGACTCAGAGATGACTCAGAGATGACTCAGAGATGACTCAGAGATGACTCACAGATGACTCACAGATGACTCACAGATGACTCAGAGATGACTCAGAGATGACTCAGAGATGACTGTCAAATATTTTAATTTTAAAATTTTGTATTAAATTGTTAATTCCTGTTTTAAATTAAATTGAAATAAAAAGTAATTCTAGGTAGAATATACAATACCTCTGGTATTGTATAAATGGACACTTTTGTTAAAAGAAACGAACTGTTGAAAATAATGGATTTACTTTTTTTTCTATTTTGCTTTAAACAGTGTAGTAGTGTCGCGACTTTGTTAAGTTTATACAGGTTTTTTGTAGATAATAAATATTAAAATAATAGAAAATAAAAACAATAATGTATCCTGACAGTGTTTCTGCACAAGTTCCGGATATTGCTGATAGAGTTAGGTAAGTAGAGATTTTATACAGACGATGATAAATGCTTATGTAGTGTTTACAAATTACAATTCCTTCACTAATTAATCGAAAGGAACTTCGTTCCATCCGGGTGTCCCTTGACACATCTCACTTTTTTATTTTTTCTAAATTAGGTCGTAAGTTTCTGAAACTATCAGTTATGGAGGGTAGAGGTAAGGAGAACGATCTTAAATGGGAAATGATTAAAAATGTGTCCACTTTTTAGAGGAACATAACACTTCTCAAACTTGCCACTACAATGGCGCTAAAGTAGATGTAGGGTACAGAATGAATGTAGCAGTTTTTGACAAATTGATTGAAATGTCGTATGATTTCGTAATATAAGTCACAAATTATATAAGTGCTATAAAAAAACGTGGTCAGCGAATTCAGTTTAGTGTATTTTAAATTCGTTTTATACTTTATGATTATCTTATGTATCTTATGATTATTTTAAAAATGGTGTCATAATAAAGCGGAAATGTGTCTTTCCTTGTTTATTTATCTATCCTACTCTAAGAAATTATGGCGCTTTTTTTTAAATTTACCCTACTACGATCGTAGCGCCACCCTTATTTACCACATTTTGACGGACACATTCAATACACGGAGACAGTTCTCCTTACCTCTACCCTCCATACTATCAGTGTGGTTTGACATCTACAAAAATATGACATTAATAATTATTAAATTCAACCCTTCAACAACGAGCCGTACATGACGCTTACTAGGAATGTGAATTAAGTCAAGACTTCCGTATTGAATACTTTTTATTGAATACTTTTTATCTACCGGTGAAACAAGATGCAGTTACGTAAGTGTTATAAGTATTAAAAAACTACCGTCCTCATTTAAATTTTTAACTTGCTTGTATCTGAGAGAGATGTAACTCTAAATTTACTTCGAGTATGATTTCTGTCATCGGCCAAAATCCGTGAAATGGACTATATCACATCTTTTACACTATCGTTATTAAAAGATATATACTGATTGTGATTTTATTGTAGTCTTCAGTCAGCGATTATGCTTTAAGCTCGCTGACGGATAACATATACCTTGTACTGACGGTCTACAAGTTATGTTGTCCCTTCTAACTACAAACCAAAATGGTTGGTTTAAATTATCTATTAGATATGCCAACCCCGTTTGACTTTGAAGTATAATTCAATATCCGTCGGGGCACATAGTCCGGGAAGTAGTTGTTTCTTCTTAGTTAAATGGTCAATGTCTTCGAAAATGTTTTTCAAAAACTCGTAAAGCGATAGAATAATTAATATTCTGCATTCTGCAACATTTGTTGATGTATATTATTATATTTTTAGTTTTATAATTCTTCTAAGTATGGGGAACCCCCAATTTATTTTTATTTTTGTGTAAAATCTTAATGTCGTTCACAGCATACATCTACTTACCATGTTTAACAGTATAGTTCTTAAAATTTCGAAAAAGTGGTTGTGACATATGGATTGACAAACAGACAGACATGATGAATCTATAAGAGTACTGTTTGGTACCATTTGGCTACGGTAGCCTAAAAAGGATTATAAATTTGCAAAAATTGATATATAGTTGATTCAAATAGAAGTGTCATCAAGTAGTCTCTGGAAAATTCAAATTTGTAGTGGCAGCACCCACGTTTAGTGAAATTTGAATCGCAATATTAGCCAGCTTGTTATCAGATTGCTACATATGCTCAATATAACTATAAACATTTTGACACATCGCAATGACATATAATTCCCTAACTAACGTTCTGTTTCCATTGAATCTAGTAATAAAGTTAAAGATGATCTCACACGTACCCAACCCACTTGATGACACTTCTATCTGAATCGACCATATGCGCAGTTGAAGATAAAAAAGGATTACAATTAAAGCATGAAAACTGGTAAACCAATAAAATAAGCGATTTAATTGGAACATTTTTATTAATAGAAAACATTTTTTTATTTTTGATACAGTAATTTTTAAATCTTAAAAATTAATGGATACATGAGATATAAAAGACATTCTCTTGTTAAAAAAATTAGACAAGTAACTTTTATACATTTAGTTTGCTCTATGTAAATACAGCAATTTGTAATATACAAATTTATTCCTAAATTTTCGTTTGTCAACATGCTGATCACCATCAAGGTGTATTTTTATACTTCACTTATAGAATTGTTCTTCCTCACTGAATTTGGTTATTTTGATTTTTAAGTGTCCAACTACTTGCAAAACGTCTCCTTTAATATCACTAAAATCGTATCCAGGAAAGTGTTCCAGTAAAAAATCACGTAATTTCAATGAGAACATTTCAGTTATAAAGATAACTAGCTCTTTTTTCTTATTATCCACATTTGTGAAATGCTACAATAAAAAGTATTACATTAAAAACCGTCTTTGAAATTTAGGAATCAGAAAAATAAAATATGACATTAAGTGAAAATTGATAAAATGTGACAAATATCTTAGTAGTTAGTCGGCGTTTTTATATAAAATTTTTGAATTCTATTTTTGATCTAATACTAAAACCGTATCGTTTGTTGAAATTTGTAAATTGAGTTATTTGTATTGTTTACTGTTTTCTATTTCAGAAATATGACCAAACTTAGAATGGTAAAATTATAATACAAGTGAAGCAATAATATTTTTTTAAAACTGGCCAGAAATCTGTACTTTCCGGTTTATTTTTAGGTCAGATAGGTACAATATACTTCCTCAGGTACAATCTGGTTTTCGCTCTAATTATAGCTGTACGTCTACCTTAAGCTTTGTTGTGGATGATATTCTTCGTGGTTTGGACGCCTCTTATAATGTTGCTCTTTTACTTTTGGATTTTTCACGAGCATTTGATACCATTCATCATCCTCTTCTTTTATCTATCTTACACTATATAGGATTGTCACATAACGCTTGTCAATTTTTTCAAACTTATTCCTCGGGAAGATCACAAAGAGTGAAATTACTTAATGAATTATCCGAGTCTCTACCTTTAAGATATGGAGCTCCTCAGGGCTAAATTTTGAGACCCATTCTCTTTTCGATTTATACGAGCTGCATTTTCGACTGCATAAGATATTGCAGGTACCATCTCTATGCTGATGATTCTCAATTGTATTACACATTTCGAACAACTGACTCCGAAGTTGCTAACCAACAAATAAACAAAGATCTTGCTAGTTTGTTATTATCAGCTAGAACTCATGGTCTACTTTTAAATTCTAATAAATCTTACGTTCTCCTCTTCTCTTCTGCCAAGGATAGAGAACTTCTTCTCCGTAGCCTCTCTTTTAAACTTGGGGACAATCTTCTACCGTTCTCAGATTCGGCAAAGAATTTGGGCTTGACTTTCGAAACTGATATGAGATTTTATCAACATGTCACAAATCTCATTCGGAAGTCATATTCCAATCTAAAAACTTTATATTCATTTCGTCAATCTATGTCTGTCCCTGTCCGTCGTATGTTATGTGATTCACTTGTATTGAGCAATTTCAACTTTTCCGATATTGTGTATGGTCCTTGTCTCGATTCTCTGTAAATGGCGGGCGGTAAAGTAATTTTTTTGTCTTAAATATTGAAATACTTGCAATCATCTAAACTGACAATGAGTCTAAATAAAAATAGCCACCACCTATTTTGACTTTGTTGTAAGGGTAACGACAACATAGGTATATAGATTAATGTTTTAAAATTTTATCTCTAGCGTCTGTGCATATTACTTTCAATCAAATTATTTATTTTAAATAACGAATGAATACAAATTATTAGGTGAATGGTTATACAGGGTAAGTTGTTAATAATATCGAGGTTCGAGGTATAAATTTCATGCAAGTTGAAATGGCATTTATATTAAATTGTTCACAAAAAAATAAAATAAAAAATATCCTTTATAAGTTTTATTATTAAAACAATCGGTGACATTGACAGTTGACATTTGACAGCTGACAGATAATATTTTACATGTGACAGTAGAGATTTGACATTTCAAATTTGGCATTTGACAGTTGGAACTTGACAGTTGACGTTTGATATTTGACCATTGACAGTTGACATTGACAGTTGACATTTCACAGTTGACATTTGACAGTTGATATTTCACAGTTAACATTTGACAGTTGACATTTGACAGTTGGCATTTGACAGTTGATATTTGACAGTAGAATTTTGTCAATTGACAGTTAACTTTTTTCAATTGACAGTGCAATTTTTTTATAAATGATTATTAAATCGGTCGTGCATAAAAGTTTGTATGTATTTCGAGCGTAAACAGCGGTTATGGACCTTACGTGTTAATAGCCCTCGCCTGCGGCTCGGGCTCTTATTTACACGTTGCGGTCCATAAACGCCTGTTTTACGCCCTTGATACATAAATAACTATTATTTTTATCTTGAATTATCTTTAATTATAATAAAAATTTCATAGTTCTTGTTTTCTGTGGCATGGCTTATGCATAGTTATAATTTATTTTTCGATCTTTTGGGGAAGAGCAGTGCTGTCCGATCGCGGACAAGCTGATCATGGGACCCTTTGATGGGGAGGGTTACTTATAAGTGAATTTATTTATTTTATTATATTCAAAGTGTATAAAAATTATAATTGTAATTATACCTTCTTGTCAATAAATAAATAAATACAAATTAAATTTTATATTATAAAGCTCGCACGTACTTTCTCACACGAATAAACTATGTCAAAATATTTTGCTTAATTCTAACTATTTTTTGATGATAAAATCAGCGTTTATTTGATCTTAGGTTCAATTCATACACTGATTTATTTTAACTTTGACAATTTTAAAAAGCAATGAAACACTTTTATTATTTAAATTTTTATGTGGGTAATTAACTTCTCTTTCATTTTAAGTGAAAGCTGGTCTTTATGACCAAAAGTGAAATTATTATGGGTCCACCCCCGTTTCTCTTTAAATGAGTAATTTATGATTACCTACATTCGTATACAATCTTTTTATAAATATTTTATTTTCAATTAATATTCCTGCAATACATTGTATTTAGTAACAAAAATATTTTTATAAATGTTGAATACCAAAGCATTATATTAAAAGGAATATTATAAAAAAAATTGTAGGTATGTGCATATTATAGGAACCGAAACTAATGCAGTTACAGATTTCCTAACAAAAGTTTCTAACAATATAGGTACATGAATAACTGTTATAGTTATTAAAAAGCTTACTGCAGAGTGGTAATTAATATTGAAAAGTACATTTGAAATTTAAAATTGGATCAAACCTGCGATCTATATCTAAAGATTCTAGCGCCTTAAGCCGACTAGCAATGGTTGATTCTAGTTGTAAAATCATTTACTCTCTCTGTCTCTCGATCTCATTCACATCACTCGGTCTTTAAAGTTAGTCCTTTTGGTATAGAATACGTATACCCAGTGGCGGTTGGTTTTATTTATGTATTTACATTTATTCAGTAGCATATTGTAGCTACTTCCTCGGGGCTATAAAGTGTAGGCATGTCGCATTTCGCATGCAGTGCTCAATGCGAAGTGGTATCTGATTTATTCAAATGCTACGTTTATCTCCTGGTGCGTCCCGATACAGTGACCAAGTTGTAACGTTTATTCGAGCACACTGCCAGTGTGATCAGTGGTTTCTCGTTCATCTATTCGGTTTTATTTATGCACACGTTACGAATACTCGAAAATTGTGAGAATGAAGAAAATTGCGTCAAGACATACCACTACAGATATAAACACATTATGTTAACCTGTTACTTTATTCAAAAATACTATTTTTTACTTTCATTACTATATTATATTTAAAAAAAAAGATAAAAACAATTAATCAAACAACTTCTAACTACACTTTTAATTTGACTTACCTCAGCAAATGCATTGTAGTAGTTAATTAGGTATTTTAAGTCTCTAATCACTTCGTTGACATACATATATTCTTCGTTTTTTAGTTTACTCACAATAACATCGATATCAATAAGAGGGGCGTAGCAATTCTAAAAAAATACATACAACATTTTACAAAATATTGGATATGATTAATAGAACCTAGAATCAGAAAAATTCCAGAAGTATGCAATGACGACGAAATGTTAATTATTAGTTTAAAAATAAAACGAAATAGAGAAACAAAACTTAAGAGAATTGTGAAAGCCAAACAAGAAATGACATTAAGAAAAAATCAAAAAAGTAACACCCGGCAGGAGTTGAATCTGCAATTTCTACGTATAGCCTGGAGCGCTTTTAACCATTCGGTAACAGATAGCTTAGTGGTTATTTGGCGATTTTGATCAAATATAGATTTAATCTTTGTTATATAGAACACTTAGTCAATGCATTTTTAAGCACTAAAACGTTAATAAGAAAGTAATTACGTGCGGGAGCTAATACCCCAATGATTGGCCTGGAACCATTCGGCGGAGTTGCTGACACATTCAGAAAGACAGCCATTGAGAAATGGAGACTAGAGAAGGCCCAGGAGTGGTGGGAAAAATCACCGGGCAAGCCACAAGCCAAAGTCTTCATAAAAGGACACTCGGTGAAGTTTACAGCAGAGCTGCTATCACAAAGGCGGAATGATGTCAGCATGATTGTCAGTCTCTTGACAGGACATTGTAATTAAACTTAGCAGATGAAGACATCTGTCGATACTGCCACGAAGAGGAGGAAATCGCATTTCATCTCCTATGCCAATGCGAAGGCCTTGCAAGGACGCGGTATCTAGTACTGGGAGTGGCCACTGTCAAGGCTATTAAGTCTCATTAAGAGGACAGGGCTGGACAGGGTTCTCTAATCCTATTCTTGAGATAATGGGTGGTCACAATAGATCTGCAAAGGTCGCAGTGAGACAGGCTAACAGCCAACCCAATAAACATCTAATCTAATTTCTGGTATCTGCCAAATCGACAATAGAAACATTAAACTAAGTCATTTTTTGTGCCGTATCCTAAATTTTTATTTGTTTAGAGGACCGTAATCGTAGATATGAGAGAATAAATTGAGTATGTGTCCTATACAACATGAGCTAAATCAAAATTGTATCACAACTGGCGATTAAATACTAAGACATCTGTAACCGGATGGTTAAAGACGCTACCGGCTAGAGACATTAGGCAGCAGGTTGATTCGAGTCCTATCCAGTGTAATATTTTTTGCGATTTCTTCTTAATGTCAATTCTTGTTTGTCTAATTTTTTAATTTTAAAAATTAGGATTTTTTAAAATAATAATTAGTTTACTAAAACTTGAGTGACTTTAATATTTGTTTATAGATTTTATAAATTTCTTCTAAACTTGTCTACATCAAAATAGTACCTTGTCAGAAGCATCAAGTCCTTCTAAAATATCGTATTTCTTTAATTCAGTTAACAACTCATCTAATACTGTTATTCCAGTGTCAGTGATACCTTCTTCGTTTTCGTAAATTCCTATATTTTTCTTTTGTGGTTTTCTAAAAGACCTTACTGCTCCATCTTAAACAAATCTTTAGATAATTAAAAGAAGTTTTAAATATATCTTTTACGTTCATCTGAAATTAGATTAAAAACTTTACACAAATAGAAAATTAGGAATTAAAAAATTGAATTGAATTGAAATTCTTAGTTATCGTCAATCAGTGGTAAACTCAAAAACTCTAGGAAATAAATAATTGCTGTAATTGTAGTCCTTACCTTCGGTTTACTATTTTATTTGTTAGGTTTCTAGCTTAAACGACTATAAAAAATAATACTCTAGCCAACTAGCTGTTGGTTTTTTGGGCTATGATTAATAAATTAATTATTTATCTAGACGTATCATCAATTAGTGATTAGCTGTTACATAATTTACTTGTGAAGTAACTAATAATAACAAAAAAGGTATGTGTTTATTTATGTACGCACGTTAGAAGTTATACTTTTTTGGCCTAAAAATACCAATCACAAAGATTAATCTTATAGTCCGGGTTCCCACGTGGTAAAAAAGGCATAAAGAATAACCGGCTGAAACTTTCAGAATCGCTTAATTGCACTTAGACCTACAAACTTCCATAGCAACAATATCGATGGATGGGGCGTTTTTTCTTCAGCAGTGGTCAAACATGTCGAAAGTTATAACTCTCCCCAGAGTGATGGATTACCGATTTATTTTTTGTGAATCAACAGTTTTTTATTATTTTATGTGACCTACAAAAGAAGAGGGCGTTAACTGGTTATTTGTTAAGTCGTTGGCAGTCGTAACTATTACATGTTAAGTGCGTAGGCCCCGCCAAACGCCCTCCTCTTTTTGTAGGTCACGTGTTTTATTATGTAGTAATAATAAAAAACTGTTGATTCACAAAAAATAAATCGGTTATCCATCACTCCGGGGAGGGTTATATCTTTCGACATGTTTGACCGCTGCTGAAGAAAAAACGCCCCATCCATCGATATTGTTGCTATGGAAGTTTGTAGGTCTAAGTGCAATTAAGCGATTCTGAAAGTTTCAGCCGGTTATTCTTTATGCCTTTTTTACCACGTGGGAACCCGGACTATTATGCCTAAATAATAAGTTTGACAAGATTCGCAGTTTGTAATTAATTATTATTAAAGTGAATATTGTTGTTGTTAACAGATGTTGATATAACGTTGTTTACGGTGTTTAAATTAAATATAAAAAAACATTTGAGCTATTAATTATGTATTAATTAATTATGTACTAATTAAAAGGAACTCCATCGTTAAAAGGGTTTTATAATTGACCCCAAAATAAGAAAAAAACGCGGAGTGCTATCACCTAGAAATGAAATCTGGCGTTAACTCGACAAAATGCAATTTTGTAAAAGCCTCTACGATTTATGTAACCAAGATATAAATTTTCAAAGTTCACTACTTTTAGCTTTTCTTGGCTAATTTTCACATTTTTTTTAAACTTTTTTCTGGGTGATTTTGGGTATATACAAAAATACACTCAAATCAACGCTTAATCAATTATCTTTAAAATGGTTACCTACTGGTAAAAGTGTGTGCGACCAATAGAAAGAATCTTACAGCATTTTGAAATTTTTACTTTTACTAAATGTTTTTCATTTTTTTTATTTCCTTTTTTAATTGGGTGTTAAAAATTTTGTACGTGCACTTAGGCATAGCTGCTTCACAAAAAAATAGCAATTTTTAAATCTTTAAAATGACACTTTTTTAACAGCTGCACGATTCTTAGTAACCGAAATACACGCAAAAGTAGCTGAAATTTGATGAAATTGATATTGATAGTGTATTATATTATTAGAGTTTAGAATTTGTAATGTACTATTATAAATATAATTAATATAAAAAGATATTAATTTAATGTATAGTTATTTCCATGTATAAATTTTCTTTCTATTGGTCGTAGATTTCTACAAGTGAGCATTTTAAAGGGCATAAAATAAGCTTTCGTTTCTATGCAACATTTTATTTACCTAAAATTGTTTAAAAAAAGTTACGTAAAAAAGTTTTTAAAAATGGTGAAACGTAGCAAAAAATTGTAAAAATAACAAACTTCAAAAAAGTGTATCTCGGATACTAAAAAACTTAAAGCTGATTAGAAAACCTCATTTTAACGGATTAAAAATTAGCTATATTTTGTAAAGCAATAGCTATACCTACAAAAAGACAAGAAAAAATGCAAAACATTCAGTAAAGGCTTTTAAAAAACGGTTAAGCAATGTAAGCAATTTTTTGGTAAAGCAATGCCTATACCCCTAAGTACAATAAAAAAGTTACAAACATTCATTTTTTGAAGTATTTTTAGAAAAATACCTCTTTTTAACTTTAAAATGTGCCATTTCGATTATAAATTTAATTGTCTACAATCTTTCTGTTGGTGTGTATGCAAGAAAAGTCCATAATTTAAAAAGTGGATGTTTTTACATAGCTCTCAAAAACGCAAGGTTTAAAATTGTAGCACTCCACGGTTTTTTCACATCTTGGGGTAAAATGAACATATTCAATTATAAAAGCCCTTTAACGCTGGAGTTCCTTTCAACCCTGTTATTTGTGATTTAATCAATAGCCTATGAGTACTTTAATAATTTACCGCCAAGGACAAGTGGAAAGTTTACTACAAGCAGTTTAACTGTATTTATTATAAAATATTTTGACATATGTCGGTACATCAAATGTGGATGCCTGTGAGATATTTTTTTTTGTATTTTTTTTTACTATGTTGACTAAATAATTTCACGTTGTCGGTTTTTCATTACATCTTTTTTTCGTGACGGTGTGCACTCGATTTTTTTGTGACGGTGTGCGTGCGCATTGTTAAAATCCTAACTCATCATTTGATCTAACGCGCCAAAAGAAGTATAACTTAAAAAAAATACATATATCACTTCTGAAGTTAAATTAGCGATTTTTTTTTAACTAACAAACGTTTTTATAAATGTATACACTAATAAAACTAGCTTATATGTCCTTCTCTGAGCCGAAATTTGTATAAAATATTAAATAAATGAAACACATATTTAAAAATCCACACTATTATATTAACTAACGAAATGTTTCGACGCACAGCGTGTTCAGGTAAAGAAGACGGTGTGCGCCGAAACATGTTAACTAATATAGTCTTCTCGAAAAGTTGAAAATGGTTCAAAATAGAGATACTGCGCTTAATACTGCGGTACCTACTAAAGTATTGATTTTTTTTTGACCAATCAGCGTTTGCGTTAATAATCAGGTGAGCTTAGCGGGGGTATCTTACGCGCTTTTTAATCCAACGGACTTCACTCGATAGGGGGATGGCTAAGTGGAAACATCTCGAGTACTTTTTTACTCTAATTTTCCCGGTTTTTTTATCTGAAATAAAAAAAAAGTAAGTGTGTTTCGAGTGCCCATTAAAAGGTTGATGTTTTCTTTGATATGGTTTGGTAAATACCACCTGTAAGCACTTGTGGATGAAACTATAGAAGGGTCAAATTCCTACCGCATTTTCGAGGTTAAGCTGGTCGCTAATCTTCGATTCTTCCTGAGAGACACTACGGAGACAACTGTAAGTTTTTTTATTATATCGTTATTATCTTCACTACCAGACAAAAGAGTACTATTTATTTCTTTGGAGATTGAAGCTTATTGTATTCAATTTTAATACTATCTACGTATCGTCATCGTTAAGTAGCCGACACAGTGCGTGATTCAGTTTTTTTTTAAAAAGCCGGAGTGTATTTTACTGTATTTTTACCTGTATTTTCTTAGTATATTTTTCTAGTTTTTAACAGAATATGTAAGTACTCTTTTAACTCGAGTTAATAAGAAAGCTGAATGTGAATTTTATTAATTTTTAGCCTATATCTCTATTGTTTTCACTTTTTGCTTCACAAAGTCCATTTTCCTTTCTCTTTAATTTCTTTCTTTTCTTACCTTTTGTCCCTTTTAACTTTTATTATCCTATTAAATATATTATTTTTTATCTTTTCTATAATTTTCCATTTAGCTCGGTCGAATCCACGCTCGCTCTCCACCAACCAACTGAGTGCCGTTCGCACTAGTTAACCTTTTCAAACGAGCAATTACCACCTTCCGATAAAAAGAGGTTACATAAAGTATTAATTTTTTTTTATTTTGAAAAAATTATTGTGTATTCTGAACACTATAAATTTTTCACTCCTGTTGGAAATTTTACTTAAAGTTATATTTTCAACAAGTTAAACAATTGTTAAATAACAAAATTTTCTTAAACTTGCATCTTAATTGTAAATGAAAAAAAAGTTTAAATAATTGCTGTAAAAATGTTTCGCTTCGTAGAGCCTTTCTTATATACATACTTTGTAGTTAAACAACAGTGCTGGGATTTTTTAGTTTTTTAGTAAATTACAAAAATTATTATAAACAAAGTATAAATATTTTTTTAACTTTTATGGCGTGATCTTGTAATGTATGTATATAAGAAAGGCTCTACAAAGCGAAAAATGTTTACGGCAATTATTTAAATTTTTTTTTCATTTACAATTAAGACGTTAAGTTCAAGAAAATTTTGTTAGTTAACAATTGTTTAACTTGTTGAAAAATTAATTTTAAGTAAAATTTCCAATGGGAGTGAATTATTTATAGTGTTCAGAATACACAATAATTTTTTCAAATTTAAAAAAAACACTCAATACCTTAAATAAAATAATTTGTGTGTCGTATTTGCTTTAGACGCCGCGCAAGAATTTAAAAAGGTCGCGTGGATACCTATTTTCAGCGTTAAATTAAAATTATAAGTAATGGAGGTAAAGTTTCGGGAGCTAGAAGTTTTTGAAGTAAAACTTCTTTAGGCGCGACTCGGGGTAACTCAGATTTATTTTCGGACGGAATTAATTCTGACGGAACGTTGTAATTCTGACGTCAGAATCTGACGGAAGTAACGGAGTGACGTCAGCTATGAAAGGAGCAGAAGTTTATAAATTTTATTATGGTAATCTTGTAATTAATTTTCAAAATTTTCAAATTTTTCAAAATTTTTCAAAAATTTGAAAATCATGAAAATTTTCAAAATTTTCAAAATTTTTAATTTGTTCAAAATTTTCAGAATTTTCAAAAATTTTTAACATTTCAAGGTTTACTTCAATCGCGCGTAAAGGTTACACGCACACTCTTTTTTTATTGGAAATTTCCCCCTCTTGCAGAATCTTTTTTTAAATTTCTTAAATATTAATAGTTTATTAAATATTGGCAAAAAACGGAATGCCATTTTTTTCTCGTCTTTAATTGTTTATAAATTTTGCAATTTTTTATGTGCTAATGTGCTAATACACGCTTTTGGCACATTTTTCTAGACGTCATTCCGGATCCAATGAGCTATCGCACATAATAGTCCCTCGGCCCACACTTAAAAAGTCATGATTACCTCCCTTATGAGACTTCGTTTATTCAATTATTCATGTCGAGTCGGACAACTTTTCTATTACGAAAAATTTTCGGGAGGGGGGCGTTTTCTGGGGAATTCAGTGATAAGTCGTCTATTTGATGTATTCAACAAATTTATGACCTCCATGAATATTTTCTGACAATCGGAAGTTTTTTTTATGCAAAAAACAAAAATCATTTTGTTGGACAATTAAAGGGGGTATTTTTGCACGTCCGACACCCCAAACATGGCATTGTTATGAAGTCATAAAATTTACAACCTCACGACTGATTTTTGCAGGATTGTTTGATAAAAATATTTACAATTAACTGGTAATATTGGCCTACAAATTTTAAAGGGCACTCCGGCTGTCGGACTCTCCAAAGTCGACGATTTCATGCGACCTCTATATTTATTACATCCAGCAAAATTTTGATTTATTACTTTTTCTAGTGATATTAATAATATATTGAACCATCTGGACGACAAGAATATTGGGGATTTTCCGAAAAAAGAGAGAAAATACAATTTATTTTTAATGTTTTAAAAAATAAATCAAATAAAATTAGAATTTTTGTCGAAATTTTTAAATAATTTCCTTAAATAATAATAAATATTTTTTTATGAATATAGTATTTACAAATTATAATATCTATCCCCATCGTTGGATACATTTTTTTGTTAATATTTCGGCTTAAAAATTGTAAAATATAATAAAGCTGCAACTACTGCTTCTCTACATGTTACGTTAAATTCATTTAACTCAGTATGCGTGTGCCAACACAAATGTCATAAACTACAGCCATCGTTATTTATTTTTCAAGTAAAGCACTGGTTACTTGTTTGAGATTTAAAAATATAAAGTTTAAACAATTGTAGTTTCATTTATTTGTGTATATTTAGTTAATAAAAATGGATTGTTTCTTGTGTAATATTTTTTTTCTGCGACGAGAAAAAAGTTTGACATTTTATCTCTGTTAACGGGTCACAAAACGTCACTTTTTATGAAATTATTACTTTTTTACCATGGGAAAAAAGTGAGTACTTTTTTCCCGGATATATACAAATTACAGAATCAAATTGACAGATAGTTGATTGATAATGCAGGTCTAATTATTGTCACTATAAGGACAAAAGCCTACTAGTTTGAAAATTCAAATTTTGCATCAGTAATTTTCTGATTTTATGTAAAATATTAAATCGTCGTCACAGAAAAAAATAGTGTATTATACACGGGAAAAATATTAGATTTTAGCTCTCGGTTTTTTGTCTCCCTCCGCTTCGCCTCGGGAGACAACACAACCTCGAACTAAAATCTAATACTTTTTTCCCTTGTATAATAAATAACTATTATTCAAAACAATCCTACGTTTGAAAAAAAGGGCAAAAATAAAAACATTTACAGAGGATATACTGGTTTTATGCAATGAATATTTAAGAGCATGGCAGCATTACAAGCACAAATATATCCAAGTAACATTGCCTCCAAATTGTCAAAATGGGGAGATTGGATATTATTCTTCCTGTTATAAAGAGTTTAGTGTGAAAAAAAGTATCTTTTAAATGTTTTGTAATATAATATAAACATTTTTTTCTACAACCGTGCGTAAAGTATTACCTTTACGCACGGTTTAAGGTTCGTAAAGTTTAACTTTTTTTCACTAGTGGAAAAAAAGCTTTTTTTTGACTAGTGAAAAAAAGTAAAATAAGCACTGTTTTGTATAAGATTATGCGATTAATCTTACGTGTCTTATTAGCCGAGATTGTAAGGTGTTAACCTTCTATCCAGATGACTCGGGTTCAATTCCGAGTAAGGAAACTTTTTTTTTATTATTTAATTGTGTAAATTTGTGTAAATATATTTAATTGTTAAATTATTGCAGTTTAATACATACAAAACTGGATATTATATTCAGTAATTTTTAGTTTGATTTTTAATATGACAGAAATATCAGTTCATGAATAAGGGTAAGTATTTTTATTTAAATGATGACTGATTGACATTTCAATTAATTTATAATTTAAGCATTTCGCGTTTTTACGTACCGGTATTATAAGGTGAGATTAATTTAAAAAATAAATATTTTGTTATCTAAAATATGTTTTAAATATAATATTTTTTTTTGCAGTAAAGCGTAAAAAAAATCAGGCCTATACTTGTATTTCTTGTAAACAAATTCGGTTGTAGAAAAAATATTGTATGCAACTCGTGCGTAAATGTTCCTTTTTTGACTCATGTGATTATCGCATTCGCCTGTGGCTCATGCGACAACATTCACATTCGTCAAAAAAGTTCACTTTACGCACTAGTTGCATAAATAACTATTTTTTAATTTTTCAATTATTTTTCAAATTTCTTATTGTGAATTCTAAAACATTACACGAAAAGAAATTCTATATTTATTATTAGTAAAAAAAATTATTTATACCACATATAAATATTTTAATTTGGATTACAATTAAATTATTTAAAACTTCATTTTTATATTTAAAAATTGTTAAAATCATTAAAGTTTGGTTTATTACTAAAGTTTGTTTGATTAAAAATGAAACATTTTTAATATTTCATTTTATAATTTGTACTACAACTATTATTACGTATTATATTGAGAACATCCAAACTCCTCAGCTAGAGATTCTCCCGCTTCATCCAGGTCATGGTTAGAAAAATTTGTTATTGAAAAAATATTGATTATTAACAATTTAATATAAATATTATTTATTGAAATTAGTGATACAAAACAATTTACATCAGGGAACGACACAACTTGCTCATCATTTTCATCTGCAACAATTAATTCGAATAGACTTAATATTGGTAGTACCTATATGTTAGTATTTTACTACCCAGCAGGAGGTGGTTTATACTGTGGTCGATGTTTTGCGAAACCAGAACCTCTTGAACTTACGGTGGTATTATATTTTTGATTATTTAACCCTCAATATTTTTTAATTATTTCAGTGTTAAAAATTTGTTAAAAAAAGCAAGCCATGATGAGAATGAATATGTTGAAAATGAGGAGAAAAGCAACATAACAGATGATATTTGTGTTGATAATTCAGATGATAAATTATGCTTTTTTTTTCAGAAAATAACTATTAAATGAAAAGGAAAAATAACGTACTGCCGGTTAAAAAATGTACTGCCGGTTAATTCAGGATAAAAAAAGATTTAAAAAAAATAAGAGGTTATGAGACTGCATTAAGTGATTTAGAAATGTTGCAAAAAGTTGCTACAAATTTGAACAATAAAACCCGTAACGAATAAGTATATCATCAAAGATGCTCTCTTCAGTATTTTTCAAAATACAAATCTCATGTCAATAAACCAGCTAAAAATAAATGGGCTAGTAAACGAGATTTTAAGCAAATAGCACGTCAGCGATTACTTAATTATATTGCAAATGAAGTTATTAATAATTCAAGAATTTTTTCTCTTCATTATTTAGAAAAATGCTATGTTGAATTTCTAACTGAACTATATGAACTCGATAAAGTTAAATGTAAAAATTGTTTTACAACTATATAATACCTTAAAAGTATTTATAAAAAATCATCTTAAAAATTAAATAAAATTTTAGAAATATCTTACACAACATGTTCATTTGTTTATCCGACAAGAGGTAATAAATATAGAGGTCGCATGAAATCGTCAACTTTGGAGCGTCCGACAGCTGGAGTGCCCTTTAAAATTTGTCGGCCAATATTACCAGTTAATTGTAAATATTTTTATCAAACAATCCTGCAAAAATCAGTCGTGAGGTTGTAAATTTTATGACTTCATAAATATGCCATGTTTGGGGTGTCGGACGTGCAAAAATGCCCCCTTTAATTGTCCGACAAAATGATTTTTGTTTTTTGCATAAAAAAAACTTCCGATTGTCAGAAAATATTCATGGAGGTCATAAATTTGTTGAATACATCAAATAGACGACTTTTCACTGAATTCCCCAGAAAATGCCCCCCTCCCGAAAATTTTTCGTAATAGAAAAGTTGTCCGACTCGACATGAATAATTGAATAATTGAAGTCTCATAAGGGAGGTAATCAAAATTTTTTTAAGTGTGGGCCCAAGGTCTGCAATTTTAAGACCAGTATCTCTATTTTATATCAATTTCAACTTGTCGAGCAGACTAATATAATAGTTTAGATTTTTAAGTGAGTGTTACATTAATTTAATATTTTATATTATGGATCTACACCAGGTATTGGCTAAATCAATTCAAAACTGAAATTTGTGTTTGCTATTTTAATTTACGTGGTAAGACAGATCCATTAATTTCATTCATTATGTACAAGTGGTTATTTAATTGTATATTTAAATTAATCGTAATATTGTCAAAAATTTTAAAATACTTTCCACACTTAAATTATTGCCAAAAATTGTAATAAAGACTTAAATGGTTTTAAAGTTATAACTTCAAATGAAATTACCTCAATCTTATCATTACATTTAAGTATACCTACCTAACCCGACGTCACTTTAAAAAAATTAAAAATGGTACAATAAAAAATATTAGAACCAACGATAGCTATAAAAAAGTAGATATAAAATAACAAAATACCTGAAATAAGTCCGTTCATTGGACATTCCTTTTCACTTCGAACTGCTGCCTTTCCTCGTTGCAACACTTTAATAGAAGCAGACTTTTGAAGATCAGTATCTAGTTGAGGTAAAGACTCATACAGAGTAGACGCATCAACAAAAAAAGCTCTTAAATCGTGTGTTGATGTTGACACTGGAGAGGGTTCACCAAAATCCGAAAAATTACTACTCAGTAACCATTCATGGACGTTTAGATGCGATGAAAGATTAAGCTGCTATTAATAATAAAAATTTAATTGAAATGATAAAATAACAATTAGAAATAGACAAATAAACACTATTTAAAGTATCATTTATATATAACCGACTTTTAAATTTGCGTTCTGTATTATATGCTGGTATAAATATTTCATAACACCAGATCTTTTATATCTTAATTAGAGACAACTTTTGGTTGAAAGAGGAAAATTGTGATTTCGAATCTTACTAAAAAGATTTACCTCAAGTTCGGCTTCAGGAGTGACATCTTGTAATATTTTGGTGTCTGTAGATTTTTTTGCTCCACCGACACTAACATTAGCCCAATATCTATCATTAGCAGCTTGCGCTTTATTAATGTTTTGTGCTGTTTCTAAAAATTCGATGGCTCTTGGACTAGCAACTGTACCACCATCATTACTATCTCTTTTAGGAACGTTATAGCTTCCAGGTTTCATGTAGACCTAGAACCAAATAATAAACGATTATTTAATACATAAAGATGTACATATCACACTACGAGCCCTTACAAACAAAAATTTATTAAAAACATTCATCTTCACAACCTTGTTTATTGAATTTAACAACAAAATTAACAATACATGAAAGTTTATTATTAATAATAAAATATTTCTTTAAACACAAATGAAAATAAATAAAAATACTTATATATGGTGGCAACTAAATGTTCGGACTATTTAAGAAATTACTCTTTTAATATGGCGTTACATCTCCACGCACTTTAACAAACGAAACTTTCCCTGGCATTGTTTTTACTAAGAATTGACAAGTCAGAGTCGAAACTTTCCCATAAATCACGTATTCAAATCGGCAACGGGTCTCTGGGGATCATTACACAATTTCTGTTTTATCTTATGCCACACGGTCTCAATAACATTAAGGTTAGAAGGCTATGACAAGACTTTAATGTTATTTTCTCCAAACTATTTGTTAGTTGTTTTACACGTATGGCAGGAAGTCTTGGTGGAGATCGTTAGCAAATGATTATTGATACTTTGCTGCATTAATTGTGCCTCATATCTTCTTCGACCCGCTGATGATATGCACTTCCAAATCATAAATTCTTTGGGAAAGTACACTGCTCTTTAAGGCAATCTGATAATCCGATTTCGAAAGTTCCCCCCGCAAACATCAAATTTAGACCCTGGACCAGTTATTAACGGTCCATGCAATATGCAATATTCATCTTGCCCAATTAAGGCGATTTGGTTTTTGCTTCTCTGTTAGCAGAGGTTTTTCTTTTGCTTAAAAAATTACGAGCAATGAAAAAATTATGCATTCAATAAAAAATTTCGATTCTTTCTTATAAAAACTGAGCCCTGATTTGTGTATCGATTTCTGGCAGCATTCCTTTGATATTTTTTTCCTGTTTCTGCGTTTCAGTGTGCTTGAATTGCTCGTAAAGTGTTGCGACGGCCCTGTTTGTATTTTTTTAGTAATCGTCGATTCCTATTAGACCACTCTTGGCCTACCTGAATTTGTTCCTTTAGGTTGGATACTTCCACTCTTACGATGATTATGCTTAAGTTTGTCCACAACTGTAGACTTCGCCAGATCTAACTCTTCAGCAATTTCTCTTATTTTTTAACCTGGCAATTTTAATTATCAATTGACGAATTTTTCGAAGAAATATTGTATCAGAGACTGTTGCTAAAGGTCTCTTACAAGTAACTGTCAAGAAACTGACGATGTGCAAACGATTGAAACTAATGCGAAGAACGTTTAAAGGCAATTCTGAAAAGCAGTAGGATCATTAATCAGAAAAATATATCTATTGTAGAAAAACAATAAGTATTGACGAAAAACTATAAACAAAAATACTAAAAGCTGTGTTTTTTAGTTGTTTGCGTATTTGTTACCTCATAATGTTAAATAGAGTTTACGAAACATTGTTTTTAACTAGGAAGATGCTGTTTTATCTACTTAGGATCATGTTAGTAAAAAGTTATTTGCCACAGGTAAGGATAATAATTAAAACCAGCAGTGTTTTACCGGAGATTTTGTATATTTTCTAAGTAAGTAAAGGAATAAGTACAAAAAATGTTCATGATTAAATACACATTTTGTATTTTAAACAAAATGTTTTCTTTTACATGGTAATGCTGTAACTACTTAGCCATAGATGCATTAGTAATTAGTCTGCCTTTTAATCGTTGTAATTCAACTAATGGCAGATGCGATACTTACTCACTTCCTCCTTTAGCACATGTATGCATTACGTTAATGAGAGAGATTTTTGTCAAATTGACAATTGAAATAACAAACCCTAAGTCACTTTTTTGTGTCTTGTCTTGTATTTAATAGTGATTACAGATTTACCGCGTAAAGATAAAGATTGCAAGTTCAAGACCTACCGGATCCAAAATTTGTTTCAATTTTTCAATCTCATTTTTTTAAGTTTTACCAACGATTAAAGAGTCTTTGAAGTCACGAATTATACACGAAAATAAAAGCAAAAAATGGAAAAATCTCAAATTTTTTCAGATTTTGATAAAAAAAATTTAGCACCGGGTTTCCGACTGGCGCATATCGTGATTATCGATACTCGGCACATCCTGAAGGGATTCTTGAAAAAATAGCTCTCTATGGAAAATGTCCAATCCAAAACAGATCCAGCCTAGACTATTAGGTAGAATCTCAAAATTTGGGAAATAATAAGGAAATAGGCTTATAAGATAGTCAAGTTGCAAATGATATAAGCATTGGAAATTCCATATTTTATACCCATACGGGATTTATGAAATCAAAAAATCAAATATAGCGTTCTATAAATGAGCTATAAAAGAGACCCTTTTCCGACCCTAGACTTGAGATCGGGCATGTGGTGGTATGCATTCATAATTTTACAATCTATTGTTTAAATTTAAAAAATATATGTGATCAGTTTTTTATAAATAAAAATAAATAAATACCAGAAACGTACAGATATTTTTTTTCTGATTACAACTATATATAATACTTACGCCAAATTTTGAATTTTACAGGCACTAGAGGTATTTTATGTTATGAGAATTGTTCTTTTCTCAATGTAATGTAGAATATTTTAGTCTGTAAACTTCAAAATTTCGTGTAGGTAAGTATTATAGTTGGTTGTAATCAGAAAAAAATTATCTTTACGTTTCTGGTATTTATATATTTTTATTTAAAAAAAATTGATCACATATATTTTTTAAAATTAAACAATAGATTGGAAAATGATGAATACTACTACCACAAGCCGGATCTTGAGTCTAGGGTCAAAAAAGGGTCTCTTTTATAGCTCATTTATAGAGCGCCTGCTGAGCTCGGGTAAGGAGTGAATTCAAAGACTATTTAATTTTACCAACTTTTACCTCTAGCCTACTTGTCTACAATTAATTTAATAAAATACCAAGTTTAATTATCTGGGTTAAAATTTAGGAGAAAAATTTTAATGTAACACAAAAATTTATTAATAATCCTAGTACGGAAATAACGATTGCTGAGTGTTAAATAAAATTTTTAATCGTTTTTAAAAATATATAACTATTAACATTTTTAATTTCATAAATATTAACGTCGAAATTGCTTTAATACCAAATTACATTTTATATCTTATTTGTTGTCTATAGATTTCTTTGTATACAGTCAAGAAAAAAATGGGTTTTTAAAGGAATTGTTATCTGATATGGTCATCGATTTCCAAAAGTTAAAACCGCACAATGTAATTAGTTCTACATACAATGGCAATCTTACCCTTCGTTCCTCTTCAGAATCAAATCCCTCTTCTTTTGTCGTACAAAAATCTCCCGAGTAGGTTTGGTTTGCTTGATCCACAGTTTCCGTAACAGGAGTTGCCGGGAGACGGATAATTCCTCTAACATTTTTTGAACGAGAATTGTTGATTGATATGTTGGTTAAAGTTGATGTGCTCACGTTTTCAACTGTAGACACTTTTTTCGTTACACTTTCCGTTGTTGGAGTTTTAATTATGTTTACCTAAAATATTTGTTTTAGAAAATCAATAGAATATATATAATCGTAGGTTAATCGTGGGGTGGCAGGTAAATTTTGTATTTGACTTTGATGATACGCAAAAGTAGTAGCTTATTTTCGCTACAAAATTGCGTCCCCTAATTTATAACTGTAAGATGTAGTTTTTAATTAAATTCAATTGTTTATTCTTATGTACCTACGACATAATCTCATAACCATTGTTTTAATAAGAAATTTAAATTAATCCGAATGCGTTTCTTTCTTAAGCCTGCAAAACTAACTGGCACCTCACGATTATTAAATTTTCAATCACGATAAAATAAATAAGCTGAAAGTATTATATACAAAGTGGCAATCAGACCGATAACTACAGACGCAAAACGACAATGCACCTTACAAGTAAAGACAAAGAAAGACTAAGAATGTTTGAGAGGAAGATCATAAAGAAAATCGCAAACCCAATAAAAATGGAAAACGGGTAAATGAGATAAATCATGTAATTAGGGATACAATAATAGGAAAAGGTATTTTCAGACTTATTAAAGCGCAAAGACTGAGATAAAGAAAACACATAGAGAGAAGAAAAAACGACCTCCTGATCAAAAAAGTCACTGGAAACCAGAGAAAGTAAAAACGAGAGAAATACCGAAACTAAGAATGGAGGACCAGGTCGATAGAGATATTAAAGCCATGAAAGTGAGAAACTGGATTTAGATTAGATCAGATATTTTTTTGAAGTTGCTGTTAGCCTGTATCACTGCGATCTTTGCAGATCTGTTGTAACACCAATTATCTCTGGAATAGGATCAGAGCACCCTGTCCAGCCCTGTTCTCTTAATGAGACTTAAGAGCCTTGACAGTAGCCTTTCCTGGATAACTTGGAGCAGTCGGTATCTCCTCTCCCAGTGCTACATACCCCGTCCTTGCAAGGCCTTCACATTGGCATAGGATATAAAATGCGGTTTCCTCCTCCTCTTGGCAGTATCGACAAATGTCTTCATCTGCTAAGTTCAGCTGACTCATGTGTTTTCTGAGCCTACAATGTGCTGTCAAGAGACTGACAATCATTCTGACATCGTTTCGCCTTTGTGATAGCAGCTCTGCAGTGAACTTGGCCGAGTGTCCCTTTATGAAGACTAAAAACCGGAAGAGTGAAAGAAAATCGTAGACAAAGCCAAGTCACATAACTTGTAAAAAAAAGAAGCAAAGAATTTGGACTGATTCACCGCGTTAAACGAATCAAGTAGCTCTATGTAAAAGAGCGGCAAACATCTCACTATGGAAAGAGACAACTTGATGATGATGATGATGATGGTACGTAGGAAAAAATAAACATGGGTTTTTGCAAAATCTAATTTAAAATTTCCACATTACAATATAGAGATAATTATGGAGATAATTATACCTCTATTCGATTTTTCTAGTTATTTTTTTATGTTGTTTCTTTGTGTTGTATTTATATCTTTTCATAGTTTTGTATAATGCTATTTTTTTTCTTATGAGAAATATCATATAGTTGTGAATTATAAAAGTATTTTAAACCTTCCAGTTAACCCGAGATGATAGTCCCAATTACAACGTCAAAGCATACTGCTCCCTTGGAGCTGCCTACCGAAAGTAGGTAAGCTAAGCGCGATTCTCCTCATCACTGTTTTTCTTCTCCAAAGATAAACCATTTTAAAAATCTTCCAGGCCATCACTCCTGTTATCATTTATCATTAATATATAATTACAGAAACCACCAGTGGCACACCAATCTAACCAGTAAAGCGAGTCCTCTGATGAAAAAATCTAATACATCACACCCCTGCCACGACTGTTATAGGAAGTTCATATGAAGTACGCAATCAGGCTACTACCTGGTGCCACACTTGAGCTCAGGTCCGTTTGGGCAACACAGAACCATCTACCGGAAACCAACGCTTCCTTAAAAGTAGAATACGTAAACAACATATCATTAAGCTTCAATAGGGGCACCAGAAGAGACACCAACGCCATAAAATATACAACACAATAAAATACTTAAATAAAAAATTCTACAAAATAATACATGAAGTGAAAGGTTTTATCGGTGTTCGTTTTACTCAAGCTCGTCCTGTCGAAACTTGAAAACAAATTGTTTTAGGAAGAACTTGCCAAATGGGATAAAGTTCTCATTAAAAAGCAGACTAACGATTAATTGTAGCGTTGTTTTTAAAAGGACAGGAAGTCCCAAAGCAAGGTGTAAGGATATAAAATTGTATTTAACTAAATACAAATTTTAAATTAATTAAGATTTTTAAAATTAAAACAATTTTAGAAATTTTATAAGAAAACTAAATAAAATAATAAAACTGATAAGAAACTTGATATTAACTAATATGGAAATACCTGTGGAGTGACCAGATTTGTATCAAGATTATAAAAAACTCTAGTTAACTGAGCAGCTAATTCCATAGTTTCCTTTTCCCATCTTACATAACAAGCACGAAACTCGGGAGTTAGCTCTTTTTCGATTTTTCCCAAACTAGAACCATCTCTATTCTCCCAATATCCTTTAAGAATGTGCCAACAATTTGTGAGTCTCACAAAAGCGTAGATAAAATCTTTGGTAGCCCAAGGAATACCTTTAATAAAATAAATCATGTAATTTAAGCATTTAAGTTCTATGAATTAATATACAGATGTCACCGGTTTTCAAAGTAATAAAGTCATTTAAACAATTAACTTCCCGGGGATTTATTAAGTAGATATCTAAACTAACCATGTTTTTACATAATTGGAGAGGATGAGATCTAAAGACGCTAAAATCAGTAAGCAGTTGATCTCACTAAAATGCTAACTTACTTTACGTAATAATTTACCTGCTGGTTAATGTTCCTATAAATTTTAAATTACTAAAAAATAATTTACGTTCATACATAATATGTCGAAACCAGCATAATTTTTAATTAATTTTATTTTATGAAACACTGCTTTTATAATGGAAAAACAACAAAGAACTTTACAATAATTAGAAAATACAAAAGTAAATATTTTAATTCATTGTAGCCACCACATAATAATACATAACAACCTACACTCATTTTTATTTTAATTAAGAAACTCAATATTTCTGAAAACGCAAACCGCAAAATAAAAGCAGTATCGCATTCAGTAAAAAATACAATAAATTCTCAAATGCAAATGTTTATTTTCTTAAACATTGTAATAAATTAGGCTGGGCGCAAACGCTCGGTTTCCGGATCAGGAATTCAGATTCTGAAACCTGAATGCTTCATTTACATACAAAATGTTCAACAAGCCGCACACGTCCTAACTATTTCCGAACGGAAAAAAACCCGACGTTCGTTTCGGAATTCATTCCGTGCGCTTGGGTCGTAAGAACGGAAAAAAAACCTAATAACGTCGTTTTCTCTTCTTCTTCATATCTAGCGCCAGTAAAAGTGCAATAGCAATCAATTCATCGTCGTCGACCATTTATGCTTTCACAGAAACGTCGCTATTCGAACTGATAGTATAAATTCCTAATACAAAAAAAACGGATGTTTGCGCTAGGCACACGGAATTCCGAATCTGAATTCCTGATCCGGAAACCGAATCAGGAAACCGAGCGTCTGCGCCGAGCCTTAAGGAGAAATATTGATATCTGAAACGAAAACGAGTAAAGTTTTTTTGTAGTATTTTGTGAAGTATGCGACTGGATCGCTGAGAGGTACCTATCTCCAGAAACGGGTCGTCATTCATATGTTCAATCTCAGTGCATGCTTAATACCGAATAAAACATCTAAACGTGAATATTTTAAGCCACCATGTAAAGAAAGTGTTACTTGTCTAATAATATTTTAACTTGAGTCAAACGAGGGTTGTCTTATTAGTTCTATATATACCCGCTTAGAAGGCGATATCAATAGAATCTTTGAACGCAAATCTAAGCTTAATCTTTTGTTACCACAAGCATTTGGATAAAAGTCGTGTAGTTACCTACAGTGAATTTTTGAAATTAGCAAGCCGATCGTGTATCTTAGCCGAGAACATTTTCGAGCGATATTTTTTTACAATTTTCCGGTAAGGATTATCCCAACAGCAATGTTTTGCTAAAAAAGTTTTTGTGTTTGAAAATTAAGGGCCAGACCAGTCTTTTATTCCCCGCAATTATCGTGGTCACTCCAGGTGCAGCGACGAATCCAGGCTCGGTCCACCCAAAACAGTAGTCACACAGCAAAACAGCGGTTCTTTAGCGAATTAAGGAGGGCCGCTGTATAACATACCGGGAGATAGAGGGATCTTTGGGCATTTCAAAGACTTCGATTCAAAAAATCCTACATAAAGGACTCTGTGTTACGAGGATGTTTTCTCGTTGGATGTCTCATTTGCTCAATTGTCGAAAAACATTGGAACTGTTTAAAAAAAAAAGTTCAAAAACATTTACAGTATTGTATCTTGGATTTACTCGGAAAATGAACGCAAATCCATCGTATAGTACCGACCTAAGTTCCAACGACTTCTTCACGTTCTTAAAGATCAAGAATTCAATGTTTGGTCAGTGATTCCGGTCGCCAGAAGAAGACATCGATGCCTTTAAAACAGCGATTTTGCAGGTGTCAACTGGAGACTTGAATAACTGTTTAACCAATTGGTTTTGAACGTATGCAAAAGTATCGATGTTGGTGCGAAAAACAGTAAAGTCCTTTAAGTTCATATATTTTATGTCTTTGTACAATGGATTCTTATTTAAATTTTCGTTCAATCAAGTTTCCGACAAAACAAAAACAAGATAGATTATATTTCTGTATATCGAAGTTTAGAACAAGTGATAACTGCGTCAAGTACAATAAAATAGTCATTTATAATTTATTTTTAAACATTAAATCGATGTCATTTCCAAATTTTTATTCTTACACACTATGCACGAATACGACTGTTGGTGTCAAATGTGTCAATATCTCAAATAAATTTCAATAAAGCATCTGTTAAACTTTATAACAACAAAAATAAAATTTTTCATTTTTCATTTTTCATTTTTCATTTTTCATTTTTCATTTTTCATTTTTCATTTTTCATTTTTCATTTTTCATTTTTCATTTTTCATTTTTCATTTTTCATTTTTCATTTTTCATTTTTCATTTTTCATTTTTCATTTTTCATTTTTTTATTTTTCATTATGTTGGGTATCATACATATTTACAGATTTAACTTTTATTTAAAACCAAATTATTTAAATATAGTAGTAGGCGAAGTCGGGAAGTGTTAGTTTTTTAGTGTTAGGTTTTTTCGTTACGGAATTTCTTAATTCGGTCGCCGCGTTCAAAGCCCGCGATAAAAGCTATACAATAGCTTAAAAAAATTTAATATAGTTTACTAAGAATTAAAAAAAAACTCCAAAAGAAGTAGTAAAAATACTAAAGTCTATGATTTGTGTGAAATAGCTATTCCAGGTTCTAGTGTTCGTCATACTTGCTGCCTGACTCGTATAGATAACAAACTCTTCCGTACCTGTTATAAAATTTACTAATATATACGTTATATGTTAAATTGATTACATTTCGAATAAAAAATCATAGTATATTACAAACTTACTTTATACTGTCAGCAATAATACGAGGTCGGTCGCAAAGTTAACAGGACTTAAAAATTATTCGATACTAGTAGCAACATCTGTTATAAGCCTTCGATAGGTACATCTTTTATTGTTGTTCTGTCAAAATTTCATGACAATCGAACTACTTCACTCCGAGCTCTCTCGCTCAACGTGACAGTTCCTTTTTAACAATGGTCGAAAAATGAGCATCAAACAAAGAGCAAATATTAAGGTCTGTTTTAAACTTGGTAAAACATTTATCGAAACGCATAGATTGTTGAAACAAGTTTATGGTGATGAGTGTTTCTACGATTCAAAGGAAATTATTTACAAAGAATTCGTTCCAGTGGCCCGAACGGTTAATCTTGGTGTTATGAGGCGTTTGCTCTGACGTATTTTTTTTTGTGTTTGGACACGACGAAGAAAGCTGGCGCTTGTTGCAAGATAATACACCATCACATCCATCGACACTTTTGTCCGATTTTTTAACAAAAAATGGCATTTTCACCATCAATCGCTCCCATATTCTCCGGATATAGCACCATGCGACTTTTTTTCTGTTCGGTAGACTATATTTGCACATGAAGTGATACCAACGTAAAAGCCAACCAAAAGGCGTCGACGACCATTTTGAAGAACATCCCGGTCCTATGAGCCCAAAATCCTTATTCCAAAAACTCATGTACCTACCGTGCAAATGTTATTAACTCTGAAGGGGTCTATTTTGAATACAATAAATTCCATTTGTGAAAAAAAAAATTTCTTTGTAGACAGACCTCGCATAATTCAATAAAACTTCTCTCTTAAGACAAATGCTTGCTTTAGTAAATCGCAAAAAAGAAAAGGTATCTTGTAGGAAAGTCAATACAAAAAATTTGTTATTAAATATATAATCTAAATTCTATACATTTGTCTTATACCTTTACAATAATTACATTCAGTACCTCTAATGCAATAATGGAAAACTAATATCGATCATATTAAATACAATTTTGTTTGCTTTTAGAAATATACTGATCATTTACCATTATTAAGCTATTAAATATGATAATTACTACAAATATTTGAGCAATTATGAGAGTCTTACCTTGTGAATGGATGTTTGAAATTGTAGTGCATGGTTTTAGAATTTCCGACCGCGTACGAATACATAAATTTTGGATATTTCTAAAACACGGACGGTTTCTATTTCGATATGCTATTTGTTCTGCAGTTAAACAACTGCGTTCCAAAAACTTCACAAAGTTTTCGGGTGTTGTAGCTTCAGAGTTTTCCTAAAAGAATTAATATAATAAAGATTTTCTTTATTGAATTTCTCGTATTTATGATTTCAATCAAACAACTAAAATCTGTCAAAACTATAACAAATTATAGGTTATTGTCACAATGCTTTAACAGATCGAGTCTATTATCAGCCTTAGCGGAAGAAATCAGAGAAACTCAACTTGAAGCCTGCTAAAGTATTTCTTTTCATGATTAAGAAAACATTTTAACACGTTCGTTTCTATAAGATGTTTACAGTACATATAATGGATTTTGACGAATCTTTGATGATAAGAAAATTTTATGAAATTCAAATAACAATATATACATTTAATATTATTAAGATTATTTATTTACTCTCTCGCTAAAAACACTACTTTCCAGAATTTAATTTGTTTAGAAAGGTACAAAATATGACAAAAATAAACAATAAATTATGTAGATCGAAGAAAAATGCATTTTTATCAGAATAAGTTTTCTATTTTTAGTTTTTAATTAATAGAAAATGGACTAAAAACAAACTATAGTTAAATATTCATAGAAATTAAAGTAACAAGAACTGAATAATAAAAGGCTGTTAACACCGTTAGTATATTTTTAAACCAGCTAGCTATAAATCAATATGAGAGCATTTCTAGCGATATACAAAAATTGTATACCAAAAGTGGCAAATATTCCATATTTTGAGATTTTAATAGATTTATACTTTGAAACACATTCTTGTTATTTGGTGGGTATTCAGCCGAAAGTTGTAGGTAATATGTGAAATTCAAGATTTATATCTTATGCCAAGTTAGATTTTTACTTATAAGAATTGTATAGATAGGTTTAAAAGTTGAAATGATTTGTTATAATATATTACAAAAATGTAAGAAGTTTTGGCGTAACAAGATAAAAATAATTGTTTACAATTTTCGGAGAAGATTATCTTAACAGCAATGTCTCACTGAAATGGTTTGTGTGTTTGAGAATGAAGCACGACATCAGTAAATTCGATTCAAAGATTCTACATGAAGAACTGGTTGTTACGGAGTTGGCTTTCAGTTGGATACCTACCTCATTTGTTCACATTAGAGCAAAAAGAGGTTCGCATCAATTTGTGTCGAAAAACATTGGAACGGTTCAACAAAGGAAGCTCAAAAAACGTTTATAGTATTGTTAGTGGCGATAAATCTTGAATTTACATCTATGAACCGAAAAATAAAAGCTGTGTGGGTATTTCTCAATAAGGAAAACCAACAGTGTGTCAAAGAAAATGGTTGCAACTTTTGTGTCAAAACGGCGATTTTGTAGGTGTCAGAAAACTGAAATAACTGTTTTGCCAATTGGTTTGAAAGAATGCAAAAGTGTATTTATCTTTGGATATATTTTAAATAGCAATAAAGTACATGCAAAACTAAAAAGACAAACCTAATATTTTAATCGTAACGTAAATGTTATATAAAATTAACTAAGAGGTTAGAAAGTATAGTTACAACCAGTTAAAACTCAATTTTAAATTAAAAGTTTACCTTAAAACTTACTTTCTTAAAAAAATTCTTACCGTTAATAACAATTCACTAGCTGGAGGAGTGATTTGAGTATATTCAAAATTTGATGTCTCATTCATTCGTTCAATATCACTGTTGCCTTCTTGAGATCCAGCCTTTTCTCTTCTTTCTCTAGCAACAGTACCAAATACCACGTCAGTACTTGTAACCGATGTACCATATATCGGTGCAGTATTTGCCACATGGCTTATAGGTACTGAGTACTGATTTCCCATATTATATTGCGTATACTGATAATGCTGGAGATATGGACGTGGTACTGGTGGTGGAGGGTATGTTAGTAAGGATGGTACTGGTGTCCTGTAACCGACAGCTGGATAGTACGTGGGGTACACACTTCCTTGGCAGTTACACATATGATGCATATGTAAATGAACATTTTGTTGTTGACTAGAACTGTTTTCGGCACGATTTTGGTCCATTTGATCTGGATTCAGAGGGAGAGTAGTTTAAATAAAATTAGTAATTAACCTAAAATAGGAGAAGAAATATATTAAAATTTTAATTAAACGTACTTCAATTTTGTTAAAACATTTTATATACAATCCATACAATGGTTTATAGGTACCTTACATTTTTATTGTTTATGTGCGATTTTGTTTTAATGAATTTGCGCAATTTTAAGTATAGAAGTTCAAATTTTTGCAATATCAACTACCAAAACTAAACTTAAAGGTAACTTAGGCTATTGAAAAGACACAAGCATAACAAATATAAATGTTGAACTATATAGAATTCTCTTATACGACTGATCAATAAATATAACTGTACTGAATTCCATTTAGATAAAAAAGCAAGTAGAACAGTACTCTCATCTAGATAGCAAAGTTAACCTAAAATCTAAGTACCTACATAATATTTTTTCTACAACAAGAATGCTGTAGTATCTATTAGTACCATTTACTACAATGCATCTGTATTCAACATATTTTTACTTACTCCTACAATTTTAGTAGTAAGTTTGTAGCTGTAGAAATTATATTTAAAGGTATGGATTAAATTAACAGTTTACTTTATATACAACTTCTACTAGAAGTGCACAGCTGGAGAATTTACCAATAATTTTGTGCTTGATGTAAGTAGCTTATAAATCGTACTTCAATATTCCAAATAGAGACTGCTGAATGCTGAATTTTAATGGAAAAATTACACCAGTATTCAACAAATTTATAACAACACCTAGTGGTTTTGTGCTGTTTGCTTCTATATGCAACTGGATTTATTGTTGAAGCAATGACATTTTATCTGATACTAGTTCTTTTAACAGCTTTAAACATGAAGATGAACTTGTAGTGCCTCCTTAGTAGCATAGGTATAAATTCGATAATTCAAATAGCAATAATATGTTTAAAGTCCATGAACTTTACATTTCTGCTATGACTTTATCGGTAGTCAATAATACACTCGAATATTTTCGTATGAACCGATATGGATAGTTAGAAGCGCGAAGGAATCGCACAGTGACGACACGACAGTTAATTATTCATCCCTGTGGAGCTCATAATGTGACATTGTCCAGACGAACCATCAACCTCGCGCCAGTCGACTACGTTGGGCACAGGAATATGTTATATGGGAGCAAAATCAATGGCAAAATGTTCTCTTTACTGATGAATCTTCGGCTTGGTTTGTATACAGACGGAATCGCGACAGTCGACTACGTTGGGCACAGGAACATGTTATATGGGAGCAAAATCAATGGCAAAATGTTCTCTTTACTGATGAATCTCGGCTTGGTTTGTATACAGATTCTCGAAGAATACGCGTATGGAGAGAACCTGGCATAAGAAATCGAATGCAACATACACAAGAGATTCACAGCTACAGAGAAGTTACAACTATGGTATGGGCAGGAATTTCGCTTTGAAGAAAAACTGAGCTTGTTCTGCTGGATCGTTTTAATCATCAGAGCGATACGTTACAGATATTCTAGAACCTGTATTTTTCCATACGCACAAAACAGTGGTTCAAATTTTAAGGGATGACAATGCTGCTCCGCATACAGCAAGAGTGACAAGAAATTTCTTGGAACAGCAGAATATTTCAGTTTTGCTTTGGCTCGCTCAATCGCCTGATATCAATCCTATTGAGCATGCATGGGTTATGCAAAGATTTTCTCAAGACCAGAATCAGTTTCAAAATCGCCATCAGCTGTTTCAAGCACTTCAACAGGATGTCTGATTAATCAATATTAAATCTAATATGAGAGCAAAAGAATTTTGTATTGTATACATAAAAAACTGAAAATATAAATATTTTAGATAACCGAAGTGAGTGAGGTGTGTTCCTAAAAAACATAGTAGAGAAACAGTGAGAAAAATACAGTAATAATGAGACTTACAATCGATTGCATAACTTCCACTCTTAAATAACTGTAACCAACTGCACATATTACTGATAACTGTAGAAGAGTCATCCAAAATATTTAATATTGAGAGTATCTAGACCAAATGAAATGTTATCTTTGAGAATGGAAACATTTAGCAATTAAAATACCAATATATGATTTAAAGTCTAATATATAAGAAAGTAGTAAACAAAACTGAAATTAGAAAATATTTCCAAAACGAACAAACACACAATGTAAGTAAATAACGAATTCCAAATGTAGATTTTTTGATCAGCTATAGATACAAATACCTGCATAAATTCAAGACGACAAATCTTGTGTAGACTTCAACTAGTTACGAAAAATATCTCAAACTCTTAGTACTTCTAGTTTTTCTAAATGCTTTTTTACACGATACTTAAACACTTTTTGACACAGTTCCTTTACTGTCAGTTATTCATCGAAGAATTAGTTACTTTGCCATAAACATCAAGTTATTCTGCTTAAGCTGCTTAAATACAAGAAATTTTGAAACTTAATATAAAACGATATCTAATATTTTAAGTTACTAACGTTAAGTTAAACACATAGGTACTTAAATATATCATAGGTAGCAAGTTCTGAAAAAGAGGTAGGAAAAATCAGATTTAAATGAAATTTAGTAAGGTATCGATATACATAGGTAATAGGTAGGTACACAAAAATTGTCTGTAAGTCTACTTTGCAGATTAATTACAGTGAGTTACACCTTTTATAGAATAACCTTATAAGAGTAAAAATAAAGAAAATAAAAATTGTAAAAAGAACACAGTGTAAAACCCCGAAGTTGTCCATTACGCGAGGTACCTATGTAAAATAACCTCAATATACAATATATAAAAAACTACGATAATACTGTTTTAGATGGTAAAAAATAAATGTTAACAAAATTTAAAGTACATACCTCTAGTGTCTTACTTTCTAAGAAAAGTAATATTAAAACCATTTATAACATCTAAACTCGAATAAAAAACATTAACATTAGATTTGTCATTTACAGACAACAAAGTGTCACAGTTTTATTATTTCAGTAATTTTTTAACACACTAGATTGAGTGTGTATTATTTAATTATAATATTGTAAAGATACAAAATACAGATCTACGTCAGAGGCATAGTTAAATGATTAGTTATAATAAGTTTTTATTGGTTAAATATAGATATGCTGATTCTGTCTTTATTCCTTATTATGTATTTCTAGCTACGTATAAACAGACAGATCCCTACTGACTAACTGATTCAACATTGAAGAGCGAAAACTGAAGTGGTTCTGTAAAAATTGAAAGACCCGTGAAATTTTATGATGTAACGTAATATTTTTGATTAAACTTATAACACTGAATAACGTACTGGTTCCTACGGCCACAAAAGCCAAATACCTGTGTGTGGCGTATGACCAGAAGCTATCATGGAAGCAGCACATTCAAAAGGTCATGCGCAAAGCTACTGTCGCCTATGGTAGATGTAAGCAAAAATGTGACAAGAACTGGGGCCTGAACCCCAAAATGAACATCTAGTTGTATAAACAGGTCATTAAGCCAATGTTAACCTATTGTCCGGTGAAGTGGTGGGAAGTAGAACACAACAGTCTGAGACGATTAGGCAACTAGAAAGCATTTAAAGGCTTGCTTGCCTAAATATCACAGGAGCCATGGAGACCGCCTAAACTGACGCATTACAGATTCTGCTCAACCTACCACCAGTGCATATCTATATACAGGGTGAGGCTATGGCAACTAATCACAGGCTGCTACATTGCCAGGCTCCCATAACCTTTTTGAGCGAAAAATAGTAAGCAGAGTTACATGATAGGGATAAAGCGGATAAAATAATGAATGTGGCACAGGATAGGATATCTTTGATAAAATTGTCGGTAGAATTACTAGAAAGGGGTTCATGGAAAAATGTCCCCCCAATTTAAGAGGAGTTAATCTGGCATACCGATAGTTCAAAATCTGAGAAATGCATAGCGTCGGGTATGTATAGTAGGGGACACAATATATAAGTCCAATTAAGTCTAGGTGTGTATGTAATGGCCATACAACACTATGCGACGGAGATGATAAGTCAGGTTCTAACGGTACCTAGTTACATACTCGGAGAGCTAAGTAGCTATCAAGGCGGTAGTCTCTGCACTAATAAAAGCTCACAACTGGTGTGAGACTGCTTTAGCGCCCTTACACATGCCGCAAGTTGGGATTCTCTGACACTGGCATGGATAGCAGGACACTCAGTGTTTCGAGGTGACCAGAATGCAAACTTCAAAAGAGAGCTATCCGTTACATGTTAAGATTAAACAATAGAACTCATTGTGGGGAATACTTTAAAAAATATCAAATTTTAACTCTTCCTTCTTTATTCATTTTTGAATCCGTTTGCTTAATCCGCAAGCACTCGTCAGCGAATCCTGAAACACCTTCCCACAACTATCCACTTAGAAACAGGGAGCTTGATCTTTGTTTACCAATCCCACGATCAGAGTTAATCAAAAACTCTATATTGTATAATGCAAAAAAGATGCATAATCGTCTGCCTTTCAATATTAAATCTATTTCACTCTTTCCCGCATTCCGTAGAGCTTTGAAGGCACACTTATTGGAGAGATCTTTGTACACAGTAAATGAATTTTTCATATTATGATTTTATACTTCTAAATACACACTAATTTACTACTTCAAGGAACTTTTTCTTTTTTCCTTTTCTTCTTCTTTCTCTTTTTTTTGATGACTTTCAATTTCTTTAATTGTATTAATATTTTTTTTGTATTTTGTTTATGTGATATGTTAGATTTTAAGGTTTTTGTACTTTTTTTGTATGTTTTTTAGCTTTGTCGACAAATTGTAAATTTCTGACAATAAAGCATTATTATTATTATTATTATTATTATTATTATTATTATTATTATTATGAATTGGCCCGAGCGGGAGCTAATATCCTAATATTGGTCCGAAGCGATTCGGAGAAGTTGCTGAGGCAACCATTGAGAAATGGACTGTAGAGCCAGTAAAGTTAGAAAAATCACTGGGCTAGCGACAAAGTGTTCATAAAAGGACACTCAGAGAAATCTATTGATATCACAAAGACGAAACGATGTCAGAATGATTCTGTTTCTCTTGACAGGACATTGTCTGCTCAGGAAATTGTTATTAATAATTTAATTGTTTATTAAACTAGGTATAAGCCGTAAAGTTAGTAAGATACAAAAGTTTAATATAATAATTTTGGTTGTTTTTTAAAAGATAGACAAAACCACTTTAAAAATTAAAAATCGGTTTATTAAAACCTTGAGATATTGCTACTTTTTTGTTAATTTTTCCGAGCTTTTCTGTTGATAACAAGGGTTTTGATTCACTTAGACATCTCTACAATACGTAATTTTAAAACTTTTAGTCATTATTATAAAAAATAAATCAAAATAATAATAATGCCTTTTGGTATGCCTTTTGGTATCCTTTTTTTTACTCTTAGCATTGATGACCATCGTACATGGTACGCTTTCGCACGGTTGATATCAAACCCACTGTAGGGACTGTAGTGACAGTCTATGGAGGGAATCGATAAATGCGAACTCACTCTTATAGACAGGCACAGATGCCATTTATTTTTTGACACACCCTACTAAAGATTATTCGACAAGACAGCAGAACCCAACGTAGTGAAAGCTCTGAGCATTCATACCAATGGATTAAAAACGCAGCAAGGTGTGGGATTTGGAATATACTCTAGATCCCTGAGCCTAAAACTGATATGGACTAAGGAGGGCTTGTCAAATGTAGTTTAGTCAGATCTCACAGACATAACCATAGCTACAGAAAAGTTAATCAATAGGACCATGCCAGGAATGTAAATATTTACACGGACTGCCAACAAGCACTACTGACCTCAAATAGACCACGTATTACTTCAAGTTTAGTACTAAAATGTCACCAAACCCTAACTGAGGCCATACTGAATAACATGGTCACTCTGAGCTGGATCAAAGGACATGGGAAGTCTAAAGGCAACCGAATTGCAGACAATTTAGCAAGAAGGACTGTGGGCTACAAATACGTTAGCCCTCGCCCATCTGCCAAGCTAAAATTGTACGCTGTCGTGGACCTTATCAAACAGCACTCTCATCAAAACTTTATACAGCGTTGGGGGTTATAATCTCATCCAGGCGAGGAAACAGCAAAAAAATTAAGGCATTTATTAGACAAAATCTTTGAATAGCTGTTGGAATCTTAACATGTCACTGCCAATTGCGTCAACATCTCTTTAGGATGAAATTAGCAGAATCGCATCTATGCAGAGGTTGCAAACAAGAAAAGAAAACAGTAGAGCACCTACTGTATGACTGCTCTGATTTTTTTGAAATCAGAAGATCCATGTTGGTTGAGTACTGGCTTACACCAGCCGATGTTAGGAAAATTCCCCTCGGGAGTTTGATCACCTATTTAAAATTTTAGGCCTGATGACAACCTGGGGTGTGAATTTTCCTACTCACGAGAGGATGCACAATGGGCCATATGTGGCCTCAGTGCCGGCTGAGTACTTGCTCGCCCTTCTCCAATTTGCCAGATCTATATCACCAGAACCTTTAATAAGAAGCATAGCATATATGATTAAAACATAATAATTGTATTTCTATATATAACTATGCGCACGTATACTTATCAATTTATAGAAATACAATAATACGTAATAATACGCCCAAATTGCGATGAACTATGGTACGTGTGCACTTGGGGGCATACCAGTGCAACGCATTTTTATTGCTTTTTCTATGTTGATTCTGTCCGCCAAGACGTTCTATAAAAATCATTCGTTTAAAAAGTAACAAATCTTTAAATTATTGAGCCGGCAATAATTTTTTAGAAAGTTTTTATATTTTCACCGCGTTCTTTGTCTCTGTGTCATTCCGTGGAATTTTGTAATCGAATTTAAACCTATTTCCCGACTACCTAGAGCTCTGAAATTTTCAGGATAGCTAAGAACTGGATGACAATGCATGTTTCAAGTGTGTTTAGGCATATACATAAATTTCGAAATTTATACTGAATTGATATGAAATATGATATAAATTGTGTATACATGTTATTATTTTGAAAGTTTTTAAACATGTCGTTCGTAGCCTAGTTGAATAAGCGTCGGATATGAGTCAAGGTGACAGTTCTGTTATGTTATCATAATGGGATCGACTAATACGCGAGAGAGAAGTTTTTTTTTGTTCTACATGTGACAACAGTAATTATAATTTTAACTGTTAATAAAATAAACTAATTTAGAAAATTTTTAAAAATTTTTTTAGACTATACTGTGGACTATGCCGTAATCTATCTCGGTAAAGCGCTATTTGTCAAGGGAGTAATAATTTAATAATAGTAATATGACTTATAATTCACCAAAAAAAAATTTTTTTACTATAAAAAGTTCTTTTTATAAATTGTGATTATTGTAAATAATGTAAAAAGATGGTTAAAAAGTATAAAAATTATCTATAGTAGATATCTATACTGTTAATAAAACAAATATTGAAAATTAATATTTTATTTTCGAGTTCAAACAAAATATGTGAGTTTATATTGGTATCGGATTTGGCAGTTGCACCTATTTACATCTAAAACTCAACAAAGCAACATAAATTAATGCCTACATACAATAGAGACTAGTTGTTTTTAAGTAAGTTAACTTTTTATTATAATTTCTTTCGAGTAGAATTGTATTAACTATAAAGTTGTATATATTCACTGATATGTTTTGTTACTGATAATATTTTAACATTCACATGTGGATATTGCTAAGAAAAATTTCCTTTTTTTCCTATCAGCCTATATTGCGAATATGATTTATTTTTATTACATATTAATGTCAACTTTTTTTATTTATATTATCTTGTAGTAAGAAATTTGATTGATTTTAAAGTTATTTACTTATTCTTAATTATTAAATATTTATAACAAATACCTACTAATAGTTTTAATAGAATCTTATACCGTAATCGATTTACTAATAGTTTGTAACGATATAAACATATATCTAAGCAAAATATTTCTATTGCTATATTAATTTTAATTTTTACCACTGTTACTAAGGAATAAATTCAATATTAATTAGATGTTTAATCCATAATAGCCAACTTTCTTACCTAAACGCAGCGCCTTGTACGTAAATATTTCTAATTCTAATTTTCCGGTTGTAAATAAAAAAAAAACTTATTAGCTAAAAATATTCAAGTAGACTCAACTTGTTTGAGTCCAAAGCTAAAATATTTTGTTGTAGTGGATAATGAATAGTTACTTATTGGTTTAATTAAACATGAGATCTGATGTAATTAATTAGTTTTTCTGTATTCCAACTCAATATTTGTATGTCGTTTGTTTATTTGGATAGTGTCTTAAGGCGCGTTCTCACAAGTTAATTATAGTTGATCAATAAAAGCTAAATGTGACTTGGATTCATTTTTGTTCACATTTTTCAATTATGACTTAATCAACCAACACTTTAATGTGAATATAGTATAGACGGCAGTTGTGCGTGCTGTATACGAAGTGTTGCTGATTTGTTACAGGAAGAACTGAGAATAATTGTTAATAATATAAGGCATTGGATTTTAAGAAGAAGTTGACTGGAAGCATCAGAAATGTTGTTGAAGGAGCTAACATTTTAGGGTAAAGAAAGGTATAGAAATAATTTAAGAATGTCCGAAGAAAAGTTTGAGAAGCTGCTGTTGAAAGTGCAGGATTTCATAAAAAAAAAACAAAATACTGTAATGCTAGAAGTAATCTCAGCAAGGTGAAAGCTGCAAGTTTCTACAAGATATTTAGGAGATTCATTTGTAACGCTTGCTTCCATATACCGACTATCTAAAAATACTATTTCAAATTTTCTGCGAGAAATAGTATTAATTTGTAACCTATCGTTTTTATAACCCTGATTTTATTTTTATATTAGCAATCGTAATAACCCGGAATTTCTATTTCCTTAACATTACAACCATAGGATTTTGTCGTGCATCTCTATTTCTACAGCTGTCCGTTCGGTGATCCAACAATCAATCATAGAGCTCCAAAAATTTCACCTTAATACTTTCAGTTTTAAACTATTTTTTATTGAGTAAAAATTTTCAGTAACACCTAATTATTTTATTAACCAACCAAACGCAAGTGCACCTCAATCGCTTTCAAAAAAATGTACTAAACACAGTCAACAAAAATTGACTGATTTTATACATGTTTCAAGACAAGCTTCAACTTGTGAACAATTCGGGATGATTCACCACTTGAACAATAAAAGTTTGCTTGGGTCAAATTTTTCTTTATCAACTTTATTGAACGACAGTTTATCACTACACTTTTCATTAAACTTTTGTTGATCAACTAAAATTGGTCAACTTAACTCGTGAGAATGTACCTCTAGTACGCCCTTCGACTTTAAATATACTTATAGCAACATGTCGTTGATTTTGAATGTACTTTTTTTCCTAAGCTTTAGTAGGTACCTACAGTTTTCTTCATTATTATTGAGAATATATAGTAAATCTTGTTCGAGACTAATTTGTTTAAGGATTTTACATTATTTAGCTCCCAAAAGACTCTTTAATTTTATATTCAGATTTCTGGCAAACAAAGAAGTTAACATGGAATATTTACGTAATTACAAAAACAAATATTATGCTGCATTATGTATTTATGTTTGTGTTTTTTATGATTTTTATATTATTATTATTATGTATCTATTGTTATTTTTGTTGCTTTGCTTGTAATATTAGAAATATTTAAAAATTAATTTTTAATAAAATTACAGCAACTAACAGTGAACAGGAAGCTAATAATGTAGAGCTTCCGTTACAGTCATCATTTTGACATGCACAAACTTCTTGTCTTCCTCCAAATCCAGATCTTTGATAACATCGATTAGCGTATTGACTATCTTCGTATCCACATGTTCGTATTACTCTGCTATCGGGTTGTACTGAAAGAAAATCAATAAGTAAAAATTTAAACTAAAATTTAAATAAGTAATATTAATTTAAAAAAATAAACATTCAGATAATAACAAGGAAACAGTACAAAATGTCGATAATATTAATAATGATGGTGGTAATGATGTAATGAACATCCACTACAGTAGTGGTACTTCCTCCCTGGGGATAAATGGAGAGATAGATATTCATTGGGTTGGTTGTTAGCCTGTGTTACTGTGACCCTTACAGATCTATTGGAACACCCATAATCTCTACAATAGGATTAGAGCACCTTGTCTAGCCCTTCTCTCTTAATGAGACTTAATAGCCTTTACAGTGGTCTCTCCACATAACTTGGAGCCGGCGATTTCTCATCTCCCAATACCGCGTCCTTGCAAGGCATAGGACATGAAATGCGGTTTCCTCCTTCTCTTGGTAGTATCGACAGATGTCTTTATCTGCTAAGTTCAGCTGACTTATGTGTCTTCGTAGCCAACAATGTCCTGTGAAGATACTGACAATCATTCTGACATCGTTTCGTCTTTGTGATAGCAGCTCTGCAGTAAATTTCGCCAAATGTTCTTTTATGAAGACTTTGGCATGTCGCTTATCCGGTAATTTTTTCCACCACTCCTGGGCCTTCTCTAGCTTCCATTTCTCAATGACTGCCCCTCTGAAGGTGTTAGCAACTAAGAGCTTAAAAAGCACTGGTAAATGTATTTTTTATAAAATTTACGTGATATATTAAAAAAAGATGGGTTTCTGGAATGTTTATAAAAAATTGCACAACACGAACTTTTTATCCTTTATAAATGAAATTATTTGTATTCTTTCCATGATTACTTTATTTTGGTGTTTATTAAATGTAAATGTTTAGCCAGTCTAGAATTTTTTTTTTTTTTTTTGGTAAAAGATGACTAAGGTGTAATTCTTTTTTGTAACTATTAATACAAATAATATTTTTTAAATAACTCTAAAATTATAAAAGATTTTTGATTAATTGTGTTTTCTTGTAGTAAGGGACATATAGCTAGTTGAAGTTTGCTTTAAAACGTATACATCGATCACCTACCTCTGGATCTTGGGCCACATAGTCTTTACATATCAAAAACTTAAGAATGTATTTACTTTTAAAGACTTGTATTTTATTAAATTAACTTTCAAATGTAACTTTTTTTTTGTTCCCTGCCCTATATTTTTAATCGGTTAGGAGATCAGAACCGTAGATTTTTAGTAAACTAATTGTTTTTTGATATATCTCTCATAGGATTTTTAAAATTTAGAAAGTATACAAACAAGAAGAAATTGAATAAAAGTCGCATCCAGCAGGACTCGAACCGGCAACACATTTACCTTAACGCGGTTACCCTCTAACCACTAAGCTACAGATGGAGAGCAAATCCTTATTTAAGTTTCAATCCGCGACCCTGACCTAGGTCCCGAAGGGTTCGAAATTGTAAATAATTAATCTTTAAATTGGAGAACAAGTTACAGTATAAACCTACAATTGTAAGATTTACGTGAATAACAAATGAATCTGTGTCATTCAAATTTTCTTTAATAGAGGTAGTTTTTACCTCATAAAAAAGGCTCTCCTATATAGAGTGTATACAACTTCTGAATGAAGGATAGGATAAGTTTAATTTAAAATTTCCAGCATGCAATTACAAAACATTTTAAAGTATTGCTTGGGTTATTTGTAAAAAAAGCGATTACATTAATGATTACCTATTACTTAAATAAATAATTAGAAATATATATAAAAAGTACATACATCCATTAACTTCGAAGTCAATGACTTGTTTAATCTTTCGACAAAGTATATATGGTTTTCCTTTTCTTTCTGGACAAGGTTTTTTCATGTCAACTGTTAACTTATTGTTTTCGTCTCCCAAACATCGTTTATCGTTGACACTATTACAGTCATAACATGAAATTGCGCTACCTGTAAAGTAAACAAGAATTATTTTAAAAATATGTAATAGATAAATCTTAAATAGTCGACCGTTTTTAATTTTGACTCATCCAAGTAAAAATTCAAAAATTCCAACATAACTCCTATACCTACTTAAATAAGTTTAGATCATTTATTATTCTGTACTTGGTTCTAGAAAACACTAAATATTGATTGTTCTCGGGAGCGTAAATGATGCCTATTATACTTTTACAAAACAGTATCACTGAATTATCATACAATTTATCATTACTTTTTTAATAATATTTCATAACAGCAGAATACTTTTACTTTATAATACAATCTTCGTTTTTGGTAAAATATTTTTAAGTTCCTGCTAAAAAAATTAAATTTTTTTTTTTAATCGGGAAGTTATTGGTTTTACCCCATTTTTCGAAAATCGAGTTTTCATCGGATCTAAACGTTTTGAGGTCTTTGGAGCCTCCCCTGACTATTTTTACAAGGGTGTCTGTATGTCTGTATGTATGTGTGGATGTGAGTGTGTGTGTGTGGATGTATGTAAACCTCTTATAACTTTTGAACGGCTTAATCGATCGGAATGAACTAAAAAGCGTTTCAAAGAGTTCCATCTAACTTAGATTCCCTGTAAGTTTCAACCAATTCGGACTGGTAGATTTCGAGAAATTTTAAAAAAATTGAATTTTTTTTTGTAAAAATGATGTTTTTTGAGCATATCTTTTTGGCTATTATATCGATCCATTTCATAACCTAATCAGCTCTCAAGCTTAAAAAGACACGTCGAATGCCGTTTTGCAAATTAAAATCGGTTGATTCGTTCGTGAGATATCGTTGTCGAAAAATTTCAAAAAAAGTGTCTTTTTTTCAATAACTTAAAGATTTTTTGACTAATCGATTTTGCACTCCTAGTAACGTTTTTAGGTCTCAAAAAACTGAGTCGAATGCTATCTTAAACATCAAAATCGAATAACGCGTTAAAAAGTTATAGCTTTTTAAACATTTCAAAAAAAGTCACAAACGTCAAAATACGTCACGTTACTATAGCTTTACGGTTAAAACTAGCGGGAAGTTGCAAGGATGGCGTTTAAGGTCAACCTCCTTTCGATTTTTTTTAAGGATGTTATCGTAGGTATAGATTTAAATACAAATGTACCGAGAATATGTATTGGGGCAGAAAAGACAATTTATGAATTTGGGATTTAAAGGACTGCAAGTTAGGACGAGTGGAGAAGACGTGAGAAAGTAAGGAGTTCCACAATCTTAAGACCCTGGAGATGAAGAAACGATCGAATCGATCCGTTCTCGATGTCTGGTACTGAACAGTATAAAGGTGCAGGAAGTTGACACGTTGCCTTGCACTCGCTTTTTGGGCAAGTGGAGGCACTATAGAGTGGAGTACTTCTGAGCAATATCCGTTTAAGTATCGGTAAAACAGGGAAAGATCAGACACTGCTCTTCGGTGGTACAATGGGGCTAGGTTTTTGGTGATACTGGTGTCGTTTATTAGTCGAACTGCTCTTCTCTTTCTTGCATCAAGAACTCTGAGCCTTGGCAAAGCTGCCGATCCCCATACATGCGAGCAGTAATCAAGTTTAGGTCGTATTTGGGCTTTGTAAAAAGTAGCTAAGTTGGAGGAAGAGAAATATTTCCGTGCTCTAAAAAGAAAGCCTAACTTCTTTTCTGCTGCAGTTGCTATGGATGCAATATGTTCGTTCCTGAGTAAGTCCTGGGAGATAGTTATACCAACCAGCGTAATGGAGTCGCTTGCTACTAGTTTCTGATCGTTTACTGTGATCGATGAGTCGTATGTTTGCCTTTTGTTGAATAGGCAACATTTCTTTGTCTTGGAAGCGTTGAAATTAACAAGATTCTTTATTCCCACCAGTCTACAATTTTCAAATCTTGATTGAGAGAAGCCGTTGTGGATCTTCTGTCCTCTTCCACAAATATGTATACTGCATGTGCATTCTCAATGTATTAAAAGTTAAAAAAAAAGTTTATTTACTACTAAATATTTTTACAAAATTTTCCACCAGTAAAAATATGTTTGTGCCAAGAGAAGCTTCTTTCAACGTCTACTAATATAATCAGACAATATTTACACTGATGTAGTAAATTAATAAGCCAAAATATAACTTCGTTGGATGCTTTACCTTCATAAATGTGTTTTCCGACAGTTAAGTATTTAAATTTTTATTGTTTTTTACGATAACATCCAATTTGTCCCTTTACTTTTCCGTAATGTCACATTTAGCGGAAAAAGTTTTAACAATAGTAATTGAAATATTAAATAAATGAAACAATCACTTAAAAATCTACACTATTATATTAACTAACGATATGTTTCGACGCACAAGTGTGTAACACAAAAAACTATGCTCTGGAATGAAAAATACTCTACTCGATAAATATTCATAAGTCAATAAATTTAATTTTTTTATGGCACTCTTTTATTAGCTAAATTAAACCTATTGTAAATTAGATCTTGTTGCATCGAAAACTACCAGTAAACTTAAAATAACTTACTGTTGTGAATGCAGACGATAGCAAGAAAAAGCAATCCAAAAAAACAGCGTAAATGGTTCATGTTATCGGATCGATTACACACAAGCGAAACCAAAACGGGGGCACAAAGGGCCCAAAGGACGAGACGAAAAGAAAAAGAGACGAGTCGCTTTAAAAGTACAACTGAGAGTGCGCGTATTTCGCTGACACTAAACTACCGGACAACATCGTTTATTATAAATTAAAGAAATAACGTTTATATGAAGCTTTGTTAGAAAATGAATAAGAGTAATAATACTAACAATTTAAAAAATAAATTAAATACTCAAAAGCACAAATAATTTGTAAAATCCCTGACTTTCTGAATGTTAGCCTGTTATCAAAGTTAGTATATTTGGTCTCTTAAAGGTATTAAATTAAAAAAGAATCTATCATTAGTTTGAATTAGGTTTTTCGAATACTAACTGATAAACGTTTAAAGTGATATATTATGGCCATAATAATATTGTGAACTTACAAATTTCCATATCTATCAATCAGTTAATCTATTAGCAATATATACCTTTTTGTGACTTTATTAAAGCTCAACTGGTGACTATTAGAATGAGAAACCAAATATACAGGGTGTCTCATTATATTCTGACTGTTTTTAAAAGCTTATATCTTTGAAACTGTTGTAGATAATAAGATGCGGTTTTCACAGTTAGGTATAAACCTAACTTAAGTTTTGTTGTAACACCTTTATATAAAAATGGCCTAATTCCGGTTTACCTGATAGAAAAATAGCGTATTTTCAGAATACAGTAGATGTAAATTTTTAATTTTAACTTCCCTTTCTGTGCACCGATTTTAAACTTTAAGGTATTGTTATAAAGTAAAAATATGCGTCTTTTAGGAAATTGCTAAATATACAGGGTCTCCCATTTAAAAAATTACATCTACTGTTTTCTGAAAATACGCCACTTTTCTAGCGGGTAAACCGGAAGTAGGCCATTTATATAAATGTGTCACAACAAAACTTACGGTAATTTTAAACCTAACTGTAAAAACAACATCGTATGATCTAGAACTGTTACGAAGATATAAGCTCTTAAAAACAGTCAGAATATAATGAGACACCCTGTATTATTAAGAATTATAAAGACTTAACAGCTCGTAGTTATACATAAACAGTATCCAAAAATTACCTTAACAAAAGCCACCAACAATAGAATGAATTTGAAGTATGTAGTTATATTTGAACTTTGCTAGGTGTAATCAATATTTATCATCTAAATTAGCAAGAGCACATTACATATAGTATTCTTACGTACGGGATAAAAACCCGATCTAACACTTAGGCTGGTCATACACGTAGCGATTTATCGCAGAGCTACACTGCAGTAGGTACCAAATCGCAGGAGTTTACCGCAAGAGTGAGAGTGGCGAGAGTGCACATACACCAACCGTTCTGTCGCAGCGACGGTTAGTTAAAGTCATGACTTACAAAGGTTTTTGGTTTTGCATTAACCATGAAAATGTTAACTTAGGACGTAAGTTGAGAAAAGAGAAAGCAAACTATCGTAACTACTTGGTTTTGTTTCCTCAATATCATTTAAAAAATGAAAAATAAACAGTGAATAATTTAAGGCACCATATTTCTCCAATGCTTTAAGTGCGGCTGATAACAGAATGCTGCGGTGTGGTGTACTTCATCCTACCATACAAATGTTGCGGTCAGCTCAACCCTTGGGATAGAAAATATGACTTCTAAATTTTGTCACATCGCTACCGAACTGTTAGTTGCTAGTAGGGTTTTAACTTTTAACGAATTTGCTGGCACACACGCCACGTTCACGATGCCATTCGAAGAGGCAAATTAAACTTTTAGATGATTTCAAATTGTCCTTAATAAAAGCATAAGGCAGGTTGGTTGAGTTGCGTTTCTTAATGTCAAACGTAGTATACGAAATTTCACAGTAAAGGAATATTTATCTAAGTTGTGCAGTTTTTTATTCCTCACACAACAAAAAAGTCAGTCTAATAAATCGCAACATTTGTACAATATCCTGCTGAACACACTGATGCCGTTTTTATCCTTTATTCACACGTTTTTTGGTTGCTGTTTTTATTCGTTATCTCTCCAGAATTAACTTGTTTGTGTTTTATAAAAAAAAAAAATTTGTATTAGTTTGTGTATCTACTTCAGTTGATATTGTCTATTATAACCAATTATGCTTCTAAAATTGATATTTCAAATTTATATTTAATGATTTTGGTCACTTTAAGGTTAATAAAAAAAAATAAACTTATAAAAATCACCACAAGTGCCTTTAGTAACTATTATTAGCAAATATCTCTCGATGACCTCATTTCACCTTGTTTTACGAACGTGGTTATGGTAAATCGCTATTTTCTTTAAAAAAAATAGTAGAGTTAGTGGATAAATAAAACCCATTGACTAGTTAAGACATATTGCTACCTTTATTCTGATTTAATTTGCTAATAAAATAAATAAAATTTATAATTTTATTATACTTATAGTGTGGGTCACCAAACTAATTATTACAAATATAAAATTTAAAAAATATACATGTATAAACAAGATAATAACCTAAGAAAAAAAATGGTCTAGAAACCCACTTTAAATTATATGTCTTGTCAATTGGATAATTTTTATCTTCCTTTGTGATTACGTTTCTCGAGGCCCTGAGTTCTATGAATGTTACATCTGATATAATAACTTTTATGCTGTGTTGAACTAACAGCACACGATTTGGCACAAAAAGGACCTAACATCAATAAAGATATTTTTACAATATTTAGATTTGAAATTTACCTATAAACGATTATTAAATAAAACTAATTCACGTCAAGCGGCAACCAAAATAAGATGAGGTCGTAAAGTTTGTTAGTATTCTGATGAGTTATAATTCAAGTGCCCATGGTTCTCCCATATTTAAACTACACAGATGACTTATTAGACGATTTTTGAATTTTTCTGGTTTTCTCAAATACATCTCAGATAAGATTCAAGAACCACTTGACAAAGACAATAACTACAACGGGAATTGCGCAACAAGTATAGGCCCTGAGACCTGAAAAAAATCCGAGTAAGTATCGGTAAAAAAGGGAAAGATCAGACACGGCTTTGCGGTGGGACAATGGGGCTAGGTTTTTGGTGCTACTAGTGTCGTTTATTAGTCGAACTGCTCTTCTCTGTATTGCATCAAGAACTCTAATGCTTGACGAAGCCGCTGATTAGGTTGTATTTGGACTTTGTAAAGAGTAGCTAAGTTGGATGGAGAGAAACATTTCCGCGCTCTAAAAAGAAAGTCTAACTTCTTTCTTGCTGCAGTTGCTATGGATGCAATTTGTTCGTTCCAGAGTAAGTCCTGGGAGATCGTTATACCAACCAGCGTAATGGAGTCGCTTGCTACTAGTGTCTGATCGTTTATTGTGATGGATGATTCGTATGTTTGCCTCTTTTTGTATAGGCAACATTTCTTGGTCTCGAAAGCGTTGAAATTAACAAGATTCTTTCTTCCCCACTCGTCTACAATTCTCAAATCTTGATTAAAAGAAGCTGTTGTGGATCTTCTGTCCTCTTCCAGAGTATCTAGGGATATGGGACTGTTGTGCCCTTTGCTACAGTGTAGGTTGCTATCGTCTTTAAAAACGTGTATCGGGTTATTAGTGGCTTCGAGTAGATCATTAATGTGTAAAAGTAATAGAATAGGAGCTAGAGCCGATCATTGGGGTTCTCCAGCGTTGATCTTGTAGAGGTTGGAGGAATGTGCATCTACCGCAGCTTGGATGTGATGTGCCTGTTGGAAAGAAAGTTGGATATCCATCTGCAAAGATTTGACGAGATTCTTTGTTGTGCGAAAAGCATATTGCCAGTCACTTAAAGGTAGCTTAGGATCTCGTGATTGACGTATTTCTCCATAGTTTTGCTAATAACAGATAAAAGAGCTATGTGATTTGAAGCCTTTCTCGGGTACTGGTTGTACTCGAGCAGTTTTCCAGGATTCTGAAAAAATACCAGTATCATATGATAGTTGAAATAGCTTAGTGAAAACTGGCGCTAGTTCAGGAGCACAAGCTTTTAAAAGTAAAGCAGGTATTTCATCAAGGCTGCTTCTTTTGTTGGTATTTAGAGTAGTAAAGGACTTTCTGCACACGCTTAACCCTGAATGTGATATTTTTCCTTGTGTGGGGAGCCTGTGGAATAGAAGGTAGCTTCATGTTGCCTGGTGGGTTTAGCGTCGAGTTCGAGGAGAACATTTTGGCAAAGAATTCTGCCTTTCCTGTGGAGGACGTAACTATTGAGGCCGACATCTGCTGTGAGTGGAGGAAACGAACTATTTGTAAAATTGTTATTGATATGTTGTATGATGTATATTACTTATATTAATTTTAGACATTTTATATATTTATTGAAATTTGGCAGCGCTTTTGAGATACACTATGCTAAAATGTATACCATAAAACAGAAAGGAATAGTGAATTAAAACTATTTAACATTACTAAATATAAATACCCATCTTAAACGTTTATATTTAAATTTATGGTAAGGTCGTTTCTGCACAAGTGATGAAATGCAATTTTTAAATATAACCAATGTCTGATATGTTTTAGACAATTTAGACGTCATCAGAACGGTTCGTCTATGTTATTCAAATAATTTTCAATTTATAAATTTTACTCGTGTATATGTGGCCTTAATCAGACCTACACAGACCATTTAAAGTATTTACAGAAGAATAAATAAATATTTACATAAAAAATAGTAAAATATATATATTTATAATTTTGGAAAAACAATAAAAAGTTTTTTTTCCACATTTCAACTTTTCTAGGTACATACTTCCGATGAAAGATCATGTTCCTGCCGCATGTACATGCAGAGTCAAAACACAGTGAATTTTTGGCTAGATATGATAAAAAATACTATACATTAATCGGGACTATTGTGAATGAATGAATGGATGAACCGCACAGCGAACTATTTAACAGGCCTCTATGAAATACATGTGCAAATATTCATTATTATT